>VMBQ01000027.1:7173-21614 GCA_007657795.1 Dreissena rostriformis | reverse complement strand
TGTCCGAATTTTAACCCTTTGCATGCTGGGAAATTTGTCGTCTGCTAAAATGTTGTCTGCTAAATTTCTAAAATTAGCATTTTCTTCGATTTTTTTTCAAAGAATACTATCAGAATAGCAAACAGTTTGGATCCTGATGAGACGCCACGTTCTGTGGCGTCTCATCTGGATCCAAACTGTTTGCAAAGGCCTTCAAAATCCGGTTCCAGCGCTCAAAGGGTTAACACTTGTTTTGGCTCTGTCATCATGCACTGTCTTTGGACAAAAGCAACACATGACCATACTACTATTAACATTTCATATAAAAGAAGAAAGACGAATTTTCTTGCTTTTTATTTCTAAAATCTCATTAATATATTCAAAAAACGTGTACAATGTACACATGAAAACGCAATTGTTCATCATTCAGTTATCGTTGAATAAATAATGACAAAACATGCAAATTATGGACGGAAAATATATGTTGCCTATTCTTATAGCCGATAATCAATGCAGACGAGTACAAGTACACACACATTTTGATTACTTATTTTCGAAATCAAATAAACTTTGCTAAGAATGTCATAAATAACTTTTGTGGAATTAAACAAACTGTATTAGTGAATGTTTACATATCAGTAAATACATGCAACAACTCAAAACAGTTGTTCAAGATGGATATCAAGGTGTGCATGTCTTCACAAGTACCAAGTAATTTCCATTTCAACTGTATATCAATATCTATATATTATAAATAATATGAATTTAATCTACTAAAGAGCTGTTCAATTGGGTTTTAAACTGCATGTTGTCACCAGGGCCCGTATTCACCAAGCTCCTTACTGCATGTTGTCATGAGGGCCCGTATTCACCAAGCTCCTTACTGCATGTTGTCACCAGGGCCCGTATTCANACTGGGAGACTTAGTGCATTTCAAGCATTTAGCATGGTGTCCAAAACCTTCGAACGAGCGTATCTTGTGACAGTTTGGCACTCTTGTTCAGTGTTTATTTACACCACACCAATACAATGTTGTTATTTTTCAGAGCAAGTTGAAGGTGTGTGCACTAAAGGTGACGTCCAACATTAACAGCCTCATCAAGGACCTGTTTCACAACCCTCCCTCGTACAAATGTATCGTCACGTTGTCATGGAAACCAGCAGTAAGTACTGTCCAAGTCTGGTTTCGCTTCAGTTGTACAAAGTATATGAACAACGATTAACTACACATCTGTATTCATAAGTATAGATTAAACTGTTGCAGTCACTGTAATAAATTGCAGTATATGTATCAATATAATTATACCCCCATTACCATTGGTAATTGGTGCTATATAGGAGTCAATTTGTCGGTCGGTCGGTGTGTCATGTGAAAGAAGTACGTTGATAACTCCAAGGTCAAGGTCAGACTTTGAGTTCAAAGGTCAGAAATAAGCTTGTCCAGGCCATAACTATGTTGTTCATTGTGAGATTTTAAAATCATTTGGCACATTTGTTCACCATCATTGGACGGTGTGTCATGCGAAATAATTATGTTGATATCTCCAAGGTCAAGGTCACACTTTGAGTTCAAAGATCAAAAATGGCCTTAAATGAGCTTGTCCGGGCCATAACTATGTCTTTCATTGTGAGATTTTCAAATCATTTGGCACATTTGTTCACCATCATTGGACAGTGTGTTATGCGAAAGAATTTCGGCGATATCTGCAACATCAAGGTCACACTTTGAGTTCAAAGGTCAAAAATGGCCATAAATGATCATTCATTGTGAGATTTTAAAATTACTCTGAACATTTGTTCACAATCATTGAACGGTGTGTCATGAGACAGAATTATGTCGATATCTCCAAGTTCAAGGTCAAACTTTGAGTTCAAAGGTCAAAAATGGCAATAAATGATCTTGTCCGGGCCATAACTATGTCATTCTTTGTGAGATTTTTAAAAAACTCTGTATATTTGTTCACAATGATTGGACAGTGTGTCATGCGAAAAAATTACGTCGATATCTCCAAGGTCAAGGTCACACTTGGGAGTTCAAAAGTCAAAAATGACCATAAAGGAGCTTGTCGGGGCCATAACTATGTTTATTGTGAGATTTTAAAATGACTCTGTACATTTATTTTGTTCACAGTCATTGGACGGCGTGTCATGTGAAAGAATTCAAGAGTTCAAAGGTCAACATGGCCATAAATGATAATGGCATAATAATTCTTAAAAATCAACATAAATTAGCTTCTCTCGTTTTGTGAAGACAGCATGCAAGATATTCTGTGTCAATGCAGCATGTGGGGGTATACGTCACGTCTGTGACAAAGCTCTAATTAAAATACTGTGTCTGTAAAAACACCTAAAGCACATCCATGAACAAATTAAAATATACATAAACAAGGGTTGGGGAAATCACATGTTCTAGTTGTCCCAGTGGTACATTTTGGGGTCATGGTGAATGAATGTTTTCAATCAATTTGTCCATGGACAAATTTAATCAAATGATACCCACTGGAAAACTTGCTACACATTTTCTAATCAGGAGCTGTAATTTTATGATCCCGCTAAGAAATTTTGTAGCGAGTAAAGTCGACATAAAGAGCAAATAATAACAATTATCGCTTTCTTGCTGATATGACTGAAAAGTGAGCAGCATTTAAAAAGGTTAATAACANACCTTTCACCACTCAAAATGTGCAGCTCCATGAGATACACATGCATGCCAAATATCAAGTTGCTATCTTCAATATTGCAAAAGTTATGGTCAATTGTAAAGTTTGACGCTAATTAACAAACCAACAAACAGACAGGGCATAATATGTCCCCCAGTATAGACTGGGAGACATAAAAAGTATAAAACGGCTAAAAATACCTGTCTCGGCATGGCCGTCGCTATCTTGATTGTCATATGATTACCCCCTCTTTAAATTGTTTGGTATATATATTTGTAGAAAGCTATTTTTTTGTAGGTCAAAGCTGCAGCACACTCAACAGATCCAGGCAATGCAGCAGGGTAAGTCACTGGCATGGTTTACATCTTGAACACAAACACGAAGCCTCTGTAATCCTTGGACAATAAAAAAGATAGTAAATAGAGGATAATTTTTGTAACAGTATTCTATGTAATTAGTTTATCGGAATAATTCAAATTTGTCAGACTTAATGTTATATAATTATAATTGTCACATATATATGCTATGAAATCATTTCACCAAGTTCTCTTCCAAAATATCTTAAGATTTATGTTTTTAATTTCAACAAAAAATAAAAATCCTCATTTCACAGACAAAAGCGATTCACGCCAGTAACCTACGAAGGTTCATCAAACGGAGCGTCACATGCGAAGAAGATGAATCGTGATTCTCGCCAGCTATATGCCCCGCCAAGTGGCAAATTCAGTGAAAAAGCAGGCACATTCACTGGCCCGACAGGGGGTGGTGGCTCCGGCAGACCCTGGAGGGGGCGGGGATTCAGAAGAGGGTCGCGGGGCAGGTTTTAGCTACTTAAAGATGTGAACTTTGACCTCTGTTGAGTGATATGAGGGAAGTTTTGGAATGTGAAAGGGGATTGTATTGAGACGCATTGACCAAGATGTGGATTTTTTTTAACTTACAAGTTGAAGTCATTTTTAAAGATGTACTGTTTGCTGGTAGTGATAAATGGTATTTGCATGTGCATGTCTTTTATTTTTAAGTGTTAAATGAGAAAAAACTTAAACTTATGATTAGGAATGGTAGTGTAACTTGATTTGCAGATGTTATACAACTGTGTTAAGACAGTTACATCTTTTTCGGAGCAGCAGTTGATGCATGAGGTAACTCATCATACATATACGTTTACATTGGACTGAATTAAAGTTGATTGGATATTTCTAACACTTACTTTGAATTGTCATCTGCATTTCCTGTAAATCTGTTCATATTTCATTGATGACATTCAAAATAAAATTTCATGAATCTGTGTTGGCTCATTGTATTTATAGTACTTTAACTAAAACAAAACAATTCAGTCTATAATTAGATAAATTGTGTAAAAATAAAGATTAAGCATCATATATTACAAAATGAATTTTAATGGTAAAGTCTTGAAAGAAATGTAAAGAGTTATGATTTAATTTGCATTGTATAAAGTAACAGTATACACAACCATGTTTTCTTGTCCGTACATCTTTGACAAAGGAGAGTTTCTTCTGGTAGCTTATGCTTTGAAAGATACAAATAATTTGGGCAATACTTCAAACTCAAGTCTGTTAAACACATGGGTATTTATACTCCAGAAGTTAAGGGTTATACACCATGGCCGTCTGTCTGTCAGGTGACACAAACTTGTCTGCAAGCATTATGCTTATGTTATCAACATACAACATTCAAACTTGCAGGCATAGTTCCTTATGATATGAAGTTGTCCATATGCAATTTTTCAAACTAGGTTACACAAGTTATGCCCCTTTTTCAACTTAGACATTCTGTGGCTTCTAACAATCAATATGAATTATCATAATCCACAGGTTTTATATTTGGTTTGTAACGCTGCATAGTAGATCTCTACAAAGTTTTGTTACATTATGCCCCAGGGGTAAACACTGAGCATGTCGTATGCTAGGGATCATAATGATATGTATAGAACAATAACTTGAAAAACTTTTCCTCTGAAAACACAAGGCCAAGAGGTTAAAAATTTGGAATGTCACACTGTATTGTAATTCTCTACGAAATTTGTTCAAGAAATACCACAGGGTCAAAACTGGCCATACCAAAGGGGTATGGACGAATATAGTATTTCAAAATAACTTAAAAATAATAATTTGGGGGGGGGGGGACTCTTTTACAAAAGATTGTATAGATGTCTATTACAAAGTTGTTTGAAACAATGCCTGTTAATCAAAACTGGCAAAGATAGAGCAAGGGGCAACTTTTTGTTATCAACAAGCTCTGATTTTAATTGATGTCACACAACTAGTATTTTGAAGGAACTTAACTTTGCAAAATTTATGAGCTTTACCAACATTTCAAATAAAAACTTGCAAAATTATAGCCATAGATGTATCTGTTGGTTAATGCGTTAAATAGTAAGAATTAATTGCAGTGGTCTCGTAGTTGATGGAAGATAATTTCTGTAATTTACCCACATGCATTAAGTCTGTTGTTTTTTTTTCAAGAGAAAGACTTAAATATTTATTTTAAAGCAACTGCAGCATGAGTGTAGATTACTGAACAATGAACCAATGATTAATATTCATGGTTGACCTCAAATAGTTTGCTATAACAATGTTTATCTAGGCAAGCTATAAGAAATTGCAATTTTAACCCTTTGCATGCTGGGAAATTTGTCGTCTGCTAAAATGTTGTCTGCTAAATTTCTAAAATTAGCATTTTCTTCGATTTTTTTTCAAAGAATACTATCAGAATAGCAAACAGTTTGGATCCTGATGAGACGCCACGTTCTGTGGCGTCTCATCTGGATCCAAACTGTTTGCAAAGGCCTTCAAAATCCGGTTCCAGCGCTCAAAGGGTTAACACTTGTTTTGGCTCTGTCATCATGCACTGTCTTTGGACAAAAGCAACACATGACAATACTATTATTAACATTTCATATAAAAGAAGAAAGACGAATTTTCTTGCTTTTTTATTTCTAAAATCTCATTAATATATACAAAAAACGTGTACAATGTACACATGAAAACGCAATTGTTCATCATTCAGTTATCGTTGAATAAATAATGACATAACATGCAAATTATGGACGGAAAATATATGTTGCCTATTCTTATAGCCGATAATCAATGCAGACGAGTACACACACATTTTGATTACTAATTTTCGAAATCAAATCAACTTTGCTAAGAATGTCATAAATAACTTTTGTAGAATTAAACAAACTGTATTAGTGAGTGTTTACATATCAGTAAATACATGCAACAACTCAAAACAGTTGTTCAAGATGGATATCAAGGTGTGCATGTCTTCACAAGTACCAAGTAATTTCCATTTCAACTGTATATCTATATATTATTAATAATATGAATATAATTACTAAAGAGCTGTTCAATTGGGTTTTAAACTGCATGTTGTCACCAGGGCCGTATTTCCCAAGTTCCTTACTGCATGTTGTCACCAGGGCCCGTATTCACCAAGCTCCTTACTGCATGTTGTCACCAGGGCCCGTATTCACCAAGCTCCTTACTGCATGTTGTCACCAGGGCCCGTATTCACCAAGCTCCTTACTGCATGTTGTCACCAGGGCCCGTATTCACCAAGCTCCTTACTGCATGTTGTCACCAGGGCCCGTATTCACCAAGCTCCTTACTGCATGTTGTCACCAGGGCCCGTATTCACCAAGCTCCTTACTGCATGTTGTCACCAGGGCCCGTATTCACCAAGCTCCTTACTGCAATCTCAACTTAGGTTGTACATAAGGTGAAATTATGAGATAATGTTTCCCATCTGACATCCAATGTTTGCTGTTTGCATAATGATACTGTATTAAGCAATATTATCTTGCTTATTACATTTCAATGCGAATATACCAAACTCCGAGATGGCGAGAGACTTCAGTTATACCGGTATTATGAATTTAAGGAATTTCCTTATGTTTTTGTGACTACGGGCCGAGATTTAACTGTTAATTGAAATATAATTTCAACCAAAGTTAATCATACAGTGCTTTGATTAAATAATTGAGTTACAAAATACTATTTTTATTCATGTACTCTTGGCTTGTTATCTAATTCACTATGCAAAAAATAAAATCGTAATACAATTACAACTACATACAAGGTTCCTGGGAACATCCATTTTCTAATCTAATGAAAGTAACTCACAACCATGACCAAAACGTATACATGTATGGAAAAAGTTCATTCTGGAGCCAACATTCAAACTCAAAGCAAAGTTCAAAATATCACAATAAAGGAGATTCTTATATCAACGAGCCTTATAACGTCTTTAAGAACAGTTTACAAAAGACCACTGTCAAGAGACTTAAAACTAGTGAAGAGCTGCTGAAGGCTTGAGCATGCTGCGTAGAAACTCCCCCGCTGGATGTGTAGTACAAGAACGGGTAGAAGAAGTCCTTGGGCACTTTGGCAACGAACACCGGAGCCTCCCCCTGGAACCCAGTGGCCTTTTGTGAGGCATCCACATACGAGACCGTCTGACTCACCTCAAACTTCTGTGTGAGACCCAAAGCATCTTGGCAGAAGGCACCAGTACACTGTAAATAAGTGGGGTTTTGTGTATGTGTCTTTTAACATTTATAAAATAGTTGACATGATATAACGGTAATTTCAATAATGTTGGAGCAAATAAAATGGAATTGTAAATAGCAATAGCGCTTTGTCACAAACACGACAAATATCCTGGCACCACTTTGTAAGCTATGATTATTAGCAAATAACTTGAAAATGTGTGGATCACTGAGGAAGTAAAAGTGTCTTGCACATCTACAGTTCATGGTGATGATATATATGTAGTTCAATTCAATCTCTTTGAAATTGGGAAAATAGTTCGCTCCACAAACTTGTAACATTTTATGCAGACAAATGGAAAGACAGAGTCACTCCAATAGATCCCCTCCTTACAGGGGTATAATAAAGCTATGAACAAACAAGTATTACTTGTGCCACAATATGCATAAGTAACACAAGAACAATTTTATAAATTCTTGTATCAACAATCTGAATCTCATATAATAAGACCCATAAGTATAATTTGAAAAAAACAACAACAATTAAATAACATTGCAAAACCATATTCAATTTGACACCATAAAGGCCTAGTTTAAGGAATGTCTGGCCCCTCAAAGAGATATTCCACTCAGTGCATTGATCCACCATTTAATATCTTTTTACGTAATCTTTTCTCCCATCTGACTTAACAATGACGTACTGCACTGTTGCATTTGTGTATTCAAGGGTCACCGCTTAAACACTGTAATAATCCACTAGTTTTTGGAGTGGAAGGATTGGGTTAAATAAATCCCTATACACCCGCCTTACCAAAAAGGAGATGTCCCTTGCGGCATCATATTGTAGAGCAAGGCCAATGATCTTGCGCTGGGGAAGGGCCAGGGCCCCCACATTGGCATACAGCACCTGGATATGCAGCCCCATCTTCAGGCGACAGCTGGTCCCTTCCACTGCCTGCAGAGAGGGATGTGAATTTCTGGAGTCATTGGTTATATGTGTCCTGTTCTGAGAAAACTGGGCATAATGCTTGTGCGTAAAGTGACACTTTCCGCCTTAATTGAATTTTTGCTAAGAAGAGACTTCATTTAAACGAAAAATGTCATAAAAGCCGACTGCACAGGCTAATTCTGGGATGACAATTTACGCACAAGCATTATGCCCAGTTTTCTCAGAACACGACACATATTTTTATGCGCCCAGTAAAAACATTGTGACAATATATTGAGTAATTTCATCAGTAAATAGGCTACTCATCAATATTCATAACAACAAAATTCTGAGAGTCAATTCTCGTACAGTATAATATAATGCAGTGATAATGCAATATAAACATGGGTTTTGATGATTTACACTGAAAAGTTGACCTATTTTAGTCTTATTTATAAAGGTCGGGATATTAATGTTAAAATGAAATATGTTGATGCCTTGTAGAAGCAGTCAAAGCTTGCCACAGGCATTGAACAGTCTCTTACCTGAACGCTTGAATTTTAAAATCCCCTGGCCATTAGTAACGGTACCATAAAACAAAAACACTATAATACATCAAATAGTGTAACCACACAAAAGCCTGTACATACAGTGGCCTCTGTAGGTGTAGGCCGGTTGCTCTCTATGATGCGGACCCAGTCTCCCGTCTTGTTAGTGTTTGTGTTACCGAACGTGGCCACATAGCGGTTGGGCCCACGGGCGTTCACACCCTCCAGGGTCTGCACGATCGACTCCTGAATGCTCTGACATTCCTGCCGGTTGATTGACGTCAAGTTCAGCCTGGATATCACACATAAAATACATATGAGCCTCGCTCTGTGAAAAGGGGGTTTCATGCATGTGCTTAAAGTGTCATCCCAGATTAGCCTGTGCAGTCTGCACAGGCTAATAAGGAACGACATTGACCGCCTAAACTGGATTTTTGCCAAGAGGAGACTTCTTTGAATGAAAAATATAAAAAAAGTAGAAAGTTTCGCCCCTGATTAAGGGACTGCACAGGATAATCTGTGAAGAAACTTTTAGCACATGCATTAAACCCCTTTCTGACAGAGCAGAATGTTAAACTACTGGGCTGAAATAAAAAAAAATCCATTGAAAGCTTTAGTAAACTTCTCCATATTATTAAATGTCACAAATATTAAATATTTATGAAAACAAGTTCAACCTCAGATTAAGATTTCCTAGAGACTTTTGACGTATGGCCCTTGTTTTACTTTGTAAAACACTTTCTACAATTTTTTGGTGACCAGTGCTTTCGCCATTTTTTATTTAGCAATATAAATAATAATCATGACATTTTGTCTTTATTTGTTTCCTTACAAAATCTTTTCTTACATGGTTATCAGCTTAATTAAGATCATTGCCTTTTAATATTTTTGATATTTTAAAAACAAGCCTGCCATGAAAATATGTTTATTATGTAAGAGCCGATATCTATACAAAGACCTCGACAAGTCAATGCCATCTTGAGTTCTACTGTTCTGACTTTTGAGCCTCAAAATGATACCTGATGAAACAGCCTGTCCTCATGTTTTCCCCAAATCTCAGTGGTATCCTTGAGGCAGTGGTTGTATCACACTCTCCAGTGACTGAGGCACGCACGATTGTCAGGCCCTCCTCTACCGAGGACTCCAATATCTCCTGAGTGACGCATGTTAAGGCTTATACACAATCATTTACTCCAATATATTGGTTATCTTACGTCTTTGGGCTGTATGTCTGTATTTTTAGTAAAGAACTTTATGGGAAACATTTATATTAGCTGTGCCTGTGATTTGTTGTTAAAATTAAAAATGGGACGTTGAAGAAATGATGTACTTATAGATGGCATAGGTACTTGAAAATATTTTTTTGGTCCTTATATATATAATAAAAGAATATATATAAGGACAAAAAAAATATTTACAAGTACCTGTGATAGATGGAGGTGTTGATCTCAACTTACTGACTGGATCCAATATGTGTAATGAAATTTGGAACTTGCAAATTTCCTTAGCATACATGTAGTCTTAGTCAGTTGCACAAAACAAAGAGGGAATACAGAGTTACCCCTAGTTTGAATTGTATGACTCAACACTGAAAGTGTAAAGCCAGTATTTCAGTCTTTGAAGGGACCCAATGTTTTCCCATCTGCACTGAAATGACTCACACAGTAATAGATGAGCTTCATCATGCGAAAATGGGTCTTATGCCATACACACGCCAAATGTAGCTCCAGACAAGCCTGCACATTCATGAAGTCTGGTCTGGTGCTTCCCAGTCCACTTATGAGAACACGAAACCTTTCATGACTTGATAGCACACAGCGTAGCTCCTGTCTACACTGTGCGATTACGCAGCCTTGTCTGGAGCTACACTGACCCATATGAAACAAGACCCACTGGAGCTACACTGACCCATATGAAACAAGACCCATTGGAGCTACACTGACCCATATGAAACAAGACCCACTGGAGCTACACTGACCCATATGAAACAAGACCCACTGGAGCTACACTGACCCATATGAAACAAGACCTGGAGCTACACTGACCCATATGAAACAAGACCCATTTTTGACTCATATAGGAGGCGCATTTATCAATTGTAAAGAGCTGGGAAACAATAATTAAAGCATCATATTCATGCTAAAATCATTTCAGAAAAATATATAAAAGGATCAAACCTGCATTACATGAACTAACAGTTAAGTGAAACTGTAACCTTCTTTTCCAGTAATCTGAGGGAAAAAAAGTTAAATACGAAAGATCAATTATTATTAAGAAGTTTCAAGTCAGTCCCAACTAGAATTGATGCATTTTCAAATGATATCAAACTTCTTCAACTTCAAGTATTCTATATAAAGGATATTTCTTGACGCTATCAGCCCCTGTACTTTCNATATGAAACAAGACCTGGAGCTACACTGACCCATATGAAACAAGACCTGGAGCTACACTGACCCATATGAAACAAGACCTGGAGCTACACTGACCCATATGAAACAAGACCCTGGTCTGGAGCTACACTGACCCATATGAAACAAGACCCATTTTTGACTCATATAGGAGGCGCAATTATCAAGTGTAAAGAGCTGGGAAACAATAATTAAAGCATCATATTCATGCTAAAATCATTTCACAAAACTATATAAAAGGATCAAACCTGCATTACATGAACTAATAGTTAAGTGAAACTGTAACCTTCTTTTCCAGTAATCTGAGGGAAAAAATGTTAAATACGAAAGATCAATTATTATTAAGAAGTTTGAAGTCAGTCCCAACTAGAATTGATGCATTTTCAAATGATATCAAACTTCTTCAACTTCAAGTATTGTATATAAAGGATATTTCTTGACGCTATCAGCCCCTGTACTTTCATTGAGGGTACCATAGCGAATGGGTTTGCCAATCACGTATCCAGGGTTACCACTTCTAGCCAGGGTATCCTTGGAGTCAGACAACTGCAAATATATATAAAAAACTTATGCATTACATTATTTCTCTGCATAAATTTGCAGGACTTTTTAGCCTCTTTATTTAAAATGGTTTATTGACGACCTTTAAACATTTGCATTTTTTATATTCACAGGAATTTTCAGTTGTTTATTATTTTAAATAGCTGCTTGTTTTTGTTGTTTTTTGTGAGTGTAAAGTTGAAAATGAAAATACTGAAACATGATGTACACATGATCACTAATTGAATTGAAAGTCAATATTAAACACAACAAGACGCTGCATTCCATAAGCCCATATGTCACCAATGGAAGCTTTGTCAGTACTGATTCATGGGCCCACTTAAATAAGGCCTAGTCCAAAAGTAAGTCAATTTCAAGGTCAAAATGAGGTCATGTGGGTGTGTTGAAATTGTTAATAGATAACATCCATACGATTTACAATAACCAAAGCTTTGTAGCAAGTGGAATTGATGTAAGACGAAACGAGTCATTTTAGGTAAACAAAGAAGTTGGATGTTCTGAATTAGTCTAAGACCGAAAAGGGTAAATGCCAAAGTCAAAACAAGGTCAGGTTATGTGAGTGTGTTGACAGTGTTCAAAGACATAATCCATGCACATTATCGAAATAATACGAAAGATGACATTTTGGTTTAACCAATACTTTGGACCTTCTGCCATAAGTCTTAGTCCAAACGTAGGTCAATGTGAAGGTCAAAATCAGGTCTGGTGTTGTGGGTGCGTTAAGGGTAATAAAAGATAACATCATTACCGGTACATCAAAGCTTTGTAGCATGCTGTATTAGTGTAAGATGAAACAGGCCATTTTGATTAACAGAGAATCTGGACCAAATTGGACCTTCTGAAGTAGGTGAGTTCATAAGTAGGTCAATGTCAAGATCAAAATAAGGTCAGAAGATNAGGTTGTCATAAAAAAAGACTTTGAACACACGTGTTTGGTGAAAAAAAAAATAGAGTACAAGGAATTATATTGGTTTCACAGCAAATCGCTACACTTTCATATAATATAATCAAGGAACATACAGCCAAGGGTCTCACATTTAAACAGAATTCTTTCGTGTTTTACCAACAAACAATTACACAAATCAGAAAAGTTCAAACCGTATTTAAACGTCCTATCCATGAAATGCTTTTCCCATGATTTTATTTAAATTGGTAAATTCTTTGACTCTGTTTAAAAGGAAACAAAACTCTACAGAACGTTGTCAAGGTTCGATTATTCATACTTTACATTTTTTCTTATACCTTTAACCATACACCTTTCTGAGATTTAGATTTTCAAAGCCGCTTGTAGATACTAAACCAATTTTAATTTTAGTCTAAAAACATTTGCTGCAGAAATCTATATTCTGTACATCAGGTCTTAGCAAAAAAAAATTAAAGCTTTTAGGCATGAAGAGCTTGCGGACATTTTCCCACCCTTTTTTTGTTTGCATCAAAAGTATTAACGAATAAATGAGCTAAAATGCAAAATATACCAAGTTCATGCCCTAGCAATTATTTATTTTATTTGTATGACACATCAAACAACAGTTTCGACTAAAATAAAAAAAAATAAACAACTGCTTTTTATCGTTATGAAAATAGCTTTTCCAATAAAAGTAAACAAAGAAATGTACCGGTATCTTTTTTTGGTAGAGCTTCATTTACTGCATTTCAATTAAACATTCATCAAAAACTTTAACTTGAGACCCTTACTTACATCTACACACACACAACTGATTTTAAATGAGCCTCGCTCTTTGAAAAGGGGGCTCAATGCATGTGCGTAAAGTGTCATCCTAGATTAGCCTGCGCAGTCCGCACAGGCTAATCAGGGACAACACTTTCCGCTTTAATGATATAATTTTTTTTAAAGAAATTCTCTTCTTAGCTAAAATCCAGTTTAGGTGGAAAGTGTTGTCCCTGATAAGCCTGTGCGGACTGCACAGGCTTATCTGGGACAACACATTACATACATGTATAAGACCCCCTTTTCCCAGAGCCAGGCTCAAACACATACTGTAGTGTAGGCCACACTGAATGTCTGGGCCAGAGGAAAGTTGTTTCGAGTGACGTCTCTGAATACAAACTGCACCTGGACAGCGGAGATGCCAAACGTTCCGTTGGTAGTGATGAAATATCGCACCTGGATGAAGAGAACTATATCAGTAATTTTAAGGATTTGAAACTTTGGTATTTAATATTGCATATTAAAATGCTATTTTATTTGACAATGGACCTTTTTTTTGCAACACTTGAAACATTTAACCTAAATAAAATCAAGAGATGTGTTTGTCAGAAACAAAATGCCCCCTACAGGCTTTCCAGCAGGCCTTAACAAAAAACTAGTAGAAAACTAGGAGTGCTCTGAACAACAAGAAACCGTAAGAGACGGGTGATGCTCCCCAAAGTTTTTTTTGTCACAATATTGCACTATATATTCAGATAAAAGGAAACGTCTTGAGGGGCATAACTTTGGCCAAAATAATACGATGGATGGTTTAGCAACTTAAAAATTTCAAAGGGCCATAATTCTCTAAATAAATCATCTAACCAGAACCCACTAATAACATGCGCATCTCCTCAAGGTAGTTAAGCTTCCCATAAAGCTTCATTGAATTCCAGTCAGTAGTTGGGGAGAAATAGCCCGGACAAGAATTGCACTATATGTACAGTTTATAGAAAATTTCAAAGGGCCATAACTCTGTGAAAAATCATCTGACCAGAACTGGCTGATAATATGCACATCTCCTCTTGGTAGTGAAGCTTCCCATAAAGTTTCATTGAATTCCGGTCATTAGTTGCTGAGAAATAGCCCGGACAAGAATTGCACTATATGTACAGTTAATGGAAAATTTCAAAGGG
>VMBQ01000026.1:290641-498843 GCA_007657795.1 Dreissena rostriformis | reverse complement strand
GTTTACATTTAGTTTGGAAATTTACATTTAGTTTGGAAAATTTCGCACACATTCACATGGGTATAACTTTGTAAGCCGATTGAATAGGACCTTGGAATATTTCGCGGGAGAAGCGGGCTGTTTTTACCATTGCGAAAATGTCAAAACCAGTTTTCGTGCCAAAACTGAGATTGGCCATTTTCGCGGGGAGGCGACGATATGTATTAATTGCCGGAGAAATAGTGTTAACAACAAGAATGAGCTTTTCTGGTTACACAGGTTTCTTTACTCTGGAACGAATGCTTCATCAACATCTTAAAATGTTATCAATCCTGTAACAAAATACATTTGTCTTTAAATAAAAAAAAACGGTTAAAACTTCACACAGTTTATACTGAAAAAGGTAAACAACAAATGATAAATTGACAAATGTTGAGATTTTTACAACTTCAGGGTAAAACAGACACAGACATATCGTTTACAATCTTAATTGAGACAGCCGAAACGACTCATGTACACACCGTGATTGATGGAATGGATTCATTTAACATGAAAAACCATCCCCACAAACAAACTTTGCAATTCTGTGGAGAAACCCAACTGAAAAAACTAAGGCCATTCGCGGATGCACAGGCTGGTTTGGAGCTACGCCGGCCGAATATTTCTAAAGACACATGTTCGTATGACGCGCGTAATCCGTACGTTCGAATGCAATGGGTATGATATAAATGACAATACCTATGACGTATGGTTTAGCAAAACGTCGATATAACAGATATTGTTAATATTTTTAAGATTCTGAGCTCCATACTTACGTAAAACGTGCGTGTGTGTACTTAAATACAACGCTTATGTCATACAAATTGTGCGTTTAAAAAAAATTCGCGGCTTTCTTATTTTTTGCCATGACATTTTTATTTGATATTATTTTATGCGACAAACTTATTACGTAATGGAGGATTTATTAGTTGTTGTGTAATGGATACTACTTTCGAAAATATTAACGCACATTTTACTATTCAGATTATCAATCAAGTTCCATTAAAATTGAATATAGAACAAATGAAGGTATTTATATTGACACTGCACAATCACATTCCTATTTGATCGTATAATTTGAATGCAGGGTTTTGGAAAGTCTATGGTCATGCGAGTTTATTTTTTCCAATTAGAGTTCATATGGTAATTTGAACAAATGTGAGTTGGTAGCTGTCTTGGGGGAACTAAAATGACATTTATCTTAGAAGGAAAGTTAATGTTGTTTTGCAGTGGAAATGGACACAATTTCTATGTACAAGGAAGTTTTAGATATAATCAAACCCTATTGCAAATAAAAGTCATTTCTTTATCTATATGGTATTGCGGAAAAACAGGTAGAATGATTCCAAAACTATAACAATTCATTATATAAATCTGTATACACATCCGCTAATGTTCGAGAAACTATTTCCACACAGTACAATTGGTTGAAGTTAAGCTTGTCTTAAAGATTTTATGAATTTATAAATTACTTGCCTAAATATAGGTGAGAAATAGAGATTGATAGAGAGAGCAATTTTGAAAGTGTTTTACATTGACCGTTTTAAGGGGTTTGTTGTTGTCACAGAGCGAGGCTCATTTGTTTTGTGTTTAACTGTTTTGCGATTCGCTCCTTGACATGTATAAAGGGCCGCATATTAAGATCCCTCTCCTGCCGGTGTAACTGAAATTACATGTGTTGTACATTTGTGTGCAAATAATATATTTACGCAATAAATAATTGAAACGGGAAGAACAGTGTGTACAATTTGTTTTTAAATGTTTGATGTGACTGCGATATGTTGATTTGATGTTTAATTTCACGTTTTGTTTACCCGTACGAAATAGGAACATCGCAAATAAAGGCCCGATACATTTATACTATTGTGTTATATATCTCAGTGCATTATGATTTCATAAATTGAAAATTTGAAATTGTCATTTGTTATTGAAGCCTGAAAAGCGAAGGTATTTTTTTAACATTATCACAAAAGTCATCATAATTGAGTTAAAAGTCTTTCATTAAAACGATTCACAATAAGGTTAACCATCATGGACATTAAAATTGACATAAGTGGAAATAGGGTTAAAACTAGAAATTCTCTGAGCACATTTTCCTTGATCTCGTGTCTTCTTGTAGAATAGCATTGTTGTGGGGAATGAAAGTATGGCTCTTAAGGCAGTAGGATCGTAATGAGATCGGGAATAGTCGGTCGATTTCGCCGTATTCGGAAAGCGTTCGGCAACGATTGGTTATCTACGTCAAAGTCCGGAAATAATACTTAAAACACGAAATAAATGAGTGTGATATTATTTAAGAACTATAAATACGAAAGAAATGTGTGTGTTTTTATTTTAGAACTAAATGTGTTCATCTCCTTAAGATTAATTAACTTTAAAATAAATATTATAATATTTTTCGTTTGAAAAAAATATTTTCGTTCACGTCACGGCTGTTGACATTCTGTTGCACAATGAAAGTGCGAAAAGAGAGAACGCGGTTTGCAAACACAAAAATGAATGTAATACCGATTACCAACGTTGAACTGCTGTTGAATGTATGCTGTTTAATGCAGACACATTTAATATTACGGTATGTTTTATTCAAATTTGCTATACATAAACAAATAATATTCTTATCATTTGTTGCTATTGTCGAAGTTATGAATTGCGACGTTTTAGAATAGAACGGTATGATGTATCAATGATTTCTGTGACTTATGGACACATTGACTTGCAGTTTTTATACTTTTCTATTTAGGTGTTGGACATCTCTCTGATGTCAATGTGGGAGCATTGCCTGGCGCAGTTTCCATAGGCAATTTTCATCTTGTCAAGTTTGAGTCAGAGCCAGCCTAAGTAACCCTTGACCTTGGAACAACGGATCTAAGTAAGACAATCTTGTTTTGGGACTTTTTCCATGTGCATCAAATAAAACTCATTTACAATTTACAAGAAGGTTTTATTGTTTTGATTTTCAACGTTTCATCATATTACATCATGCAACACATCGTTTCATGTTTGATAATTTGAGGTCAAGGATTCGTCAATTTGTGAAGTGCTTGTTTTCCTTAAAATTGATTGTTTCTCATAACAAAAATAATAATCGTATAATGCGTCAGTATGAAACTTAAAAAGTGACTATTTAATCCATGAACAAAGCATTGTGTGTATTACTTTTTTTATTACAGTTCGAGGTACAGTTATTCCGGATATAACTCAGATTGCTGCCATGGATTTGAAAACGGTTCGAAGTTCTCCACATATGTGAATCCATGAATGCCGAAATTCTGCTGAAACCCAGAAAGTAGCTGGCATCTCTGTTGATGCTAATGGCAACATGTCTGTAAATGGTGGCAATGTGGATAGTGTCTCTATTGTGACATATATCTTTTGGTATGTAAGATTGGAAATACCTTGACATTTTGTGGTGAACTGCGGCTGTGTGCATGGGTTGCTTTTGCACTATGTTACCTTAAGATTGTATTATTAATGTATAATTATATCAATATTTAGTCAAATTTAGCCAAATTTCATAAGTTATCAGTTTATAACTTAAAATTTTAATGAGAAACTAGAAAACATCAAAATAAATGTGATCTTCAAATTTATACTGAAATCCATTGCATGGTAATAAATGGGGGTAGGCATACTCAAAGTGAAATTTCTTAAGATAGGGACGGTAAACTTACTGAAATTCATTTAGTGTGTAGAAAATATGTTCTGCTAAATAAATATGTACAATATATGCATTTCATCTTCACTGTATTGTTGGTCAGATGTGTATTTTTTAATATCTTTTTTTTTCGTTCACATCCTTTTATATAAAAAAGGGGGGGGGGCACCATTGTATATCTCTATTATTTTTAGTTAGCTGTGGTCAACATTGCCACACACAATATATTTTTGACAACTTATGTTTACTGATACTTTTTAAGTCAAGTATATTTGTGGGCAATGATAATTTGTTGTCTGTTTTCAGATTTAAAAGTTGGTCATTTCCATGGATTAGGTAAAATTTATTGAAAAAGATTATTCGCATTATAAAATTCTTTGATGTATATAAAACATTACAACACATATGTTGATTTTATTTTTAATTTTTGTGTGTAGATATATCATTATGGTATACAGAAAAGGTTTTGCTGATAAATTAAATTGACTTATAATGATTTTGCTCTTATTTTTGTTTTCATACCCCATAACTGCATTTTGTAGAAATCCGAACAGGGGGGTAGGTTTACTAAAATGTAAATTATTTCTTAATCTGTGTTTAGATTTTTTTTATATTGCACAAAAGATACTTTTATTGGCAACACAATCAGAAAATACCAAGATGAGATAGACCCTAATACATGTGCATTACACTCCCTCTACCTTAACATAATATTAGAAGAAAAGTATTACGTTTGTACATAACGCACAATGGGAGCTGATATTGTTCGAGTGCTTATGGGATTTTGAAAAATCAAATGGTATGTTATTTTAATACCGAAACCATGTTCTGGCCGAAGTTTCCCTATACTGCCCAATCTTACCAGATGTCGAGTGACGCAAAATTAATAATTTCCATTCACGCAGGACATGTAAAATCGACCATAAAATCCAATGAAAACAGGGATTTCATTATTGAGTGATACAATTTACTACCGAACTAAGTGCAATATTTTGAAAATAAGAGTGCTTGTGGAACTTTTGCAACTTTCTGATTTATGACGTCACAGTATGCGACATCTTATGTTGCATTCTTTACATACTACGTTATTGGCAACTCTATACTTAGCGCTTTACATATCGCAAATATTTTCGTTTCGATTTACATCAACAGTACTTTGAAATAGAACAAGGAATACATACGAGTTGGTGTTATTGAAGTTAATTTGGTGCAATCACGCAACAACTTTATGCTTAATTGGCTGCTTGAATCAATAAAACGAAACATATGCAATCAATATGTTATAAAAACAGTTCGATGCTGGCACATTAAAACACACTTAATGAGGAAGCGATATTATTATTTTAAAGACCAATGCATCATCCTTTTGGGAATAGCATCATAACGATTTGTTAAAAATGGAAATAATTCCACGTATGAGTGTTTCTTTTCATTTCGTTGAAATCATGCAAAGGTTTTTAGCAAAATTCAATCAGTTTCAATATAAACTGTTTTGGGTACCATATGCCAAGATCTCCGAGTTATTTATTGTAGCCATAATATTTGCAAAAGGTAACTATCTTAATACGCGCGTGTATTTCTGTTTATACAAGGTATACATTGTATACGCCGTTCTTTCCCCAGATACACATGTAATTAAAGAGTCTTTAAGACGAAACGGAATTCGGGCAAGCACCTGTCTAGATACAGTCTTTCTTCGACATGGATGTTGAAATATTTATCGTGTTTGTTACCAAAATGTAAACGAAAGTGAAGTAGTTTTCACCGGCGAAGCAAAAACCAATCACACTCAAGAAGAATAAATTGAAGTAAAAGAACGTTTAATAAATTCAATATTATGTGTTAAAATAAAATAACATACTTTACAATATATATGGAGAAAATTATTAAGCTCGATCGTAGGTGCATTCTGGATAATCATTCATATCCAAAATGCACGTCGTGTAAGAGTATTATATAAACAACTCTTCTCCAGATTGAATGTTTAGTTTTAAAAATTAAATATTAAAGCAGATTTCTTGAACTTAAAAAATAATGCCACACGATTAAATTCCAGCACATATACATTGACATAATTTACATTTCTCAAGTTTCAAAAACAAATATACTGCCATGCAATTAATGGCCTTGTTATCGCAGTTTCGCGTTTATCATGTGCTATAATCTTAAACGCTATCAACGTTTTCTTTTTTACTTATTATCAATACAAATACATTTTAATATATGATTATTCACAAACAAAACAATAAGATCGGCGTGGCGTAGTGGATATGGTGTCCGCCTAGCGATCAGGAGGTCACGGGTTCGAACCTACTGGGAGCGTTCCTGTGATCTCCCACAAAAACACCAAGTACTGGTTCTAGTCCCGGGAAACGGACTCGAGAGCATTTCTGTAAGCCTTAGGCTTTCGATGCAATCGAGCTCAAATAAATAGGTTTAAACTAAACAAAACAATACACCTATTTCTTTCTTAGTCGTAAGTGTTATTTCAATTGTTTTTTTTATAATCTGTACATTCAATAGGAACCTTTGCGTTTACTTGCGAACAATGTCCTTAATTCTTACTGAGGGTATTTTTCTTTTAATTAGCGCGAACTAGCAATATTTTGATTGTGTACAACTAAGTCAACACTTATCGATAGGATCAACACAATAGAATTTATTCCAGGAAATGTTGTTAATGCGAAGAGAATGAGAATGCGATCTTACCCATAAAATAAACAATTATCCCCTTAGTGTATAATGCTATATGATAGGCGCACAGAAGCATGAATGTATATTAACCCAATCAATCACACACATTTTATTTGTGTGGGCGTATTTTCATAATAAGAACATTCCGACACAGGGTTATATACTCGGTTAAATGTACAACATTACAACACGGGAAAACTGTCATGCCCTGTAAAATACCAGAAGGTGCATATTGGTGATCTAAATGTTTAACGTTAGTAATTTGATAGCGGGAGTATAATTTATATTTTTGAAAAAGTATTTCATTACAAACAATAAAACTTTGCCTTATTATACATCATTGATTTTTATTTATTAGTATGGTTCTCTTAAAATACATCGGATACTGTCCAAATCCACTTACATACCATATTATTGAGTAAATGAATTATGCAAACTATTTCTCTGTTTGCCATATGATCTAAGGACATAAGATCTTCACAGCATCATGTCTGTTCATAACCTATAACCCGTCTAGCTTCGAGTGTCAAGTGTTGCTCAGAACACACTGTATTATAATAGGCAAGAATAATACAAATATTTTTCTTAAACTACTTTTTTTTCTGAATCTCCATTGCTTTATGATTGGTCTAATCATAAACGTTAAAATGTATCGGTAAATAATTTGTGCTAAGTAATTGATGACAAGCGCTTTATAATTTGTACGATTTCGGTTCATGGTCATCAATGAACGAGCATTATATTTTATGTTTTTCTTAGTCAGCATTATTATCCTTTTTTGAATATAAAGCATAC
Organism: Dreissena rostriformis; assembly: GCA_007657795.1. Lineage (NCBI taxonomy): Eukaryota > Metazoa > Mollusca > Bivalvia > Myida > Dreissenidae > Dreissena > Dreissena rostriformis. The sequence continues at coordinate 491,681 of VMBQ01000026.1, read as the reverse complement.
ACTCTTTTTTGAATGTTTTGAAAATTGTCATTGTTTTCAAACTGTGAACAAGTCCCTTCAACATATTACCGATTACTAGACATCCGGACCCTTGAAAGGGTTGAATATTGCTGATAATGCACAAATAATGTCACTAATAGCGGCAATCCATTCTCAGCACTCCCTGGGTCCGTAGTGTTGTATTAACCCTAATCATATTTTCTTGTCATATTCTAACAAGATATGAACATTTCGACGACATTGGCAGTAGTGAAGAAAGTAATAGTACCCGCACATTTAGGTAACCGTAATTGTTTAATTACTTAAATGGTTATCCAGAGAACATATCCATATTCATAAGAATTGCATGCCCAAAAGCGAAATTAAACTACACAAACCACGAACTCGCTTATTCGTCGCATGGCTATCTGTTACTTACCGCAAATTTCCAGTTAACATTAAATCCGATGTACCCTGCCATTCTATACATGTAGTGTATGTCGTTACTTGAATGTAGTGTATGTCGTTACTTGAATGTAGTGTATGTCGTTACTTGAATGTACCCTGACATTATATACATGTAGTGTATGTCGTTACTTGAATGTACCCTGCCATTCTATACATGTAGTGTGTGTCGTTACTTGAATGTACCCTGTCATTCTATACATGTAGTATATGTCGTTTCTTGAATGTACCCTGCCATTCTATACATGTAGTGTATGTCGTTACTTGAATGTACCCTGTTGCGGTGCGAAATACATTGGGCCGACTGGTAGATCACTTAAAACACGTTTTAGAGAGCATTTCTTCTTCCGATACAGCACTCTTTCTAAAAATATAGTACCAACGAATACATTTTTAACAAAATGCGGACTGAAAACGTGTAGTTCATACGAGTTTTTCCAATCAAATATTAAAACAATTGACCGTCTATTTTGGGAATGCACTTACATTCAAGAATTATGGACAAAACTGCAACACTTTTTGGAAGACGTAAACATTGAAATTAAATTAAGCAAAGAAATGGCCTTTTTCGAAAAAAAGTATACAATAATGATCTGAATGGTATACCGATTTTAATTAAAACATTTATATTTAACATGAAAATAAAAAAATGCATTCCAAATTTCAATATTTTTCTTAAGAATCTTAAGAAAAAATACAGACAGAAGCAGAAATGGCCCTTATAAAAACAAATATGAAACAAATAATCAAAAATGGATCCACTTCATACAAATCTTTTCAACCAACATAATTTATAATACTCTTTTTTAAGTACATATTAAATTTTATATAGCCCATGCACTCAACAATTGGAACTTGTTTATGTTTAAGAATGTCAATCACGAAATACTAAAAATTACAGAATCAAAACCTTTTTAGTATGTATTGAACAATTTTGTTTAATGTATTGTTTTCTGAATCATTTAAACACAATCTGTATTGTATGCATGATTGCGTACGTGCGTGTGTGGGAATGTGTGTATGCGTGTGTGTTTTTGTGTGCGTTTTCGTGTGTGTAACATTGACTGATTTACACTTGTGAATGAGTGTGCTATATATGTTATATGCTATATTGCCAATATGTTATGTATGCAAATTGAACTGATGTTAATGTAAATATCAAACATGGCAAAATAAATTAATAAAAAGAACGCTGTGAACTACATTATTATATTAATGAAACATTTCATATACAGCATGAAATACAGAAAACAAACACCTATACTGAACTGTTTTATCAACTATGTAAAACTGAAGATTCAAATTGAAAAAGAAATAGCGCTCAACAATGATACACTTCATATATTTGAACAAAAATGGAAACACATTAAACTTTTCTTAACAACCCACTTTATGCACCTCATCATTATTCATAATTATTCTGTTTTGTTTTTTTAAACACCTATCAAAAACAACCAAAGAAAAAAATACATATTTTTTTGTTTAATCAAAAGGAAACCACAAGGTCAAAAAAGTATATATTAGCATATCTTGTATAACATGTTTGAACAGAATTACTGCTACATGGTATAACTTTGTTTTATGATCCTATACATATATACATTGTATGTCTTATATTGAATAAAAAAATATTTTTTGAAAGCACATTATAGTCTAAACACAATTTGACACAATGAGATTTTCCACCGTCATATTGGTTTGTTGAACTGTTATAATCTTCGTTTTCATATTGCCTCTACAAAGTGCTACGAATGTCATTTGCCCACATACATTATAAATAATAGCTTCTGCGAGTTGCATAATGTGTGTTCAATAACATTCTGAATAGTCAAAAACAAAAGAAAAAAAAGGATGTATGTGCACGATGATGATCTGAAATATAAACTATATGATGCTATATTCTTAAATCTTTTAGTGAAAAGAAGGGATTTAGTTGATACTTGTTCGTAATTTCATTTCATTGTTCCTCAAAAAGATGAAAATCTGTTGCTCTGGTCTCCTTCCTACCATTGAGTAATTAAATGGTAATTAAATTAAATGCGTTTTAATTCCCNAATGCGGTTTTCCATTACGGCGATACATGCACCTTCTACCTGGTCATTCTCGTCATCGGTTGACAGTTCTTGAGAATGTGCAGGCGTGCATAATGGTGTTCTGCCAAAATGCTCAGAAAATAGACTTTCGAGCTCCTGAAAACAAATACGACATATCGATTCTATACTGTGCATTAAACATAAAATATAAAAAAATGGTTTCAATTTACATTTCATTAAAATACTGGTTTCATTTTATATTTTGACCTAAAATAATTATCTAAAAAAATTACAAGCAGACTGGAATCGAACTCTGTTCTTCAGCGTGGTGCGAATCTGACTTACCATCTGACCTATTGATGCTGACGTTTTAGCGCCTCACACAATAAGATAAAGAAATGAAGTAGAATCATTTTACTACAAATAACATATTTCAAACCTCTGTCGTTGATTTTACAATAAAATATAATTAATTTTGAAGAAAATATTTAATACCGCAAACATATCAAAAAGGCAATTTCAATATACAACAGTCTATTTTGCAATGGTTTCAAGCAGTTCAACGTGAGACGAAGATTAATTTGCTTACTTTAATATAAATGAGTTTAATAACAATTGAATGGTGGTTAATTTATTGCATATTAAACATGTCAATGCTGTTTATTATTTTTGAAACCTTGTTTTGTAAAGAATTCATCACATAAACTGCGATCGGATTTAAACCCATGTTTTGCTTACAAATGGGCGTCATTGTTATGATCGTTACTTTGTCACACCGAGTTTTGCATCAATATTGGTGTTTACATAAATAGATAAATAAAAAATAAAATAAAATTATTTATCTTATAAGTTCATAAATTTACCTCTATCTCCAACTCCATTGATCTCTAACAGAACAGAAAAAAATACTAAAAACCACTCCGTAATTCACAAATATAATTTAAACTCCGCGTAAATGCACTGAGTAAACTCGCATGTGACGACGTCATAATAGGTGGATTTTCCCAACGTCATCACTGATATCACTAATGCAGGTTTTGTCATGGAACGGCCCATATATATATATAGCACGAATGCAATATAAAGAAGTAAAACTCCAGAAACTGCAGCAGAATTGCAATTCTATCATACGCACCTTTGTGGCCCTTTGTTTTTAGAAGTATATCACATACAAAGCAACAAATATAAACATAAGTATGTGTGAGCAAGCCGAAACATATCAAATTGACAAACATTCTAAAATGTATTAATTGATCTTAACTGTTATATATACCCTCTACCCATGTGACACACTGTACATGAAGGAGATTAATATCTTTGAAAAACTGTGCAGCAAATTATATGTTCAATTGATACAAGGTAGATTACTTTTAAAGATCCTGCAAAATTAAAGCCCTGTCAGTTATTAATGCAGATATTAACAAATTGTGTGTGTTGCTTCGTTGTACTGATCTAATTATGAACAATGTTTAAAGCTAGGTGTCAAACTCTAAACTTTTAAATTGCATCAATTGATTGTAAATGTTTTTTGCCAATGTGTTCATTGCATGTGCAATTAACAGGTGTGACTTTTAAGCAAAAAAATAATGTATGATGGCTTGAACAATATTCAGATCGCAACAAAATGTGAACATTTCCAACATTTCTAAAAATGTTTTATAAATGTGTGTGCACAAATACCATACAATTAATGAGTAAATGGTGTGTGATTGTGAACTTAAATACAGTAAGTGTCCCGTACTCACATACAGCATCATAAACGCACATACATTAAATCCATTTTTCCCATAACAAGGGTCATTTGGTCGGTAGACACAAGCAACACAGATGGACGTCGAGCCTGAGAAATCTAGATAAGTTTGGCAATCATTATACATTTTATTTGTTTACCATTTCGTATTCTGTATTAAGTTTATACAATCACTACTGCACGAGAGAAATAAGTGCTTTATAAAACAAAAACACGGGTTTAATACCCGAAAACGTCATAGTTTAACTAACCATGTTTTGACAGTTGAGAAAGAACGCATTATACTTGAGAAACAAGCAACTATATACTTAGTTTATATAATTACATATTATTTAACGTTTCAAAATAAATTAAATCAATGATTAGATGCGCTGCATTCTGCGATACACTGTGCTATGTATAACCACGCATGCATAGCTATGTATAACCACGCGTGCATAGCTATGTATAACCGTGCGTGCATAGCTATGTACATATACACTGTGCTATGTATAACCGTGCGTGCATAGCTATGTTCATAGTCAATATATAATGAATACAACCGATGAATTCAAGTAATTGATTAATCGAAGTTCATAAACATTATGTTAGAATATTATTAATACACCATCATCGTCATCATCATCATTACCTTGACCTGTCTGGTCACCATTAGAACCATTCGTGTGTTCATTTAGTCCTACATGTGCCGCTGTCATTTTCCGGACGTACACATTGGTCATGCTCTTTTTTGGCGATGAGGAGCTGACTTCGGAGACACTTTTGTTCAAGTGCCTGTATCATACGTTCTGTTTCCGCGGGATGCGTCCAGGTCTTGCAGCCGTACAGTAGCAGACTACGAGGGACTTGCAGAGGGGAAGCTGATGGAGCTGCTTGTCCACAATATGCACAGTTGCTGCGGTTGCCATGGAAATTCTTATTCGGACCTCAGCGGAACTGGTACAATAATTGGACAGGTTTTCTCTAAAGTACTTGAAGCTGGGCACCTCTTCGAAACACCAAGCTTACACAAATATTACATTGTAATTTTATAAGATGTTGTGTCGTATAAACTATGTCTATACAATAATGTTTTTTTTTTATTACTGGTTATCTGATACTAGTTGACCTATTGATTTGCATGAACACTTAAGAATGAAATTTAGTACTTGTATATATTTGCCAAATATATATTAACATTAACGGACAGCAATTCAAATTGCTGTTAATTCAAAGTTATTTGTGCACCTATACCGCTTGACCAATGTATTGTCACTCTACTTTTAATTGCTCATATTCTCGTTATGTGCTGAGCGCACAAATACTCATGAAACTTGAATACAATCTCTGCATACAATTGATAACCATAAACGGTTCCATGACGCAATCAAGAAACGCGGTACGAAGAAGCCAATGCACGCAATTACATCTTAAGCTGCAATACTGGCCGCATGCAGCAAATTTGTCAACTCGTCGAACGGTACTGTGACAGTTCTATCGTTTTCAAAACAGTTCAATGCAGATAATAAACCAAAAAATGCGCACTATAAAACGTGGAACCTCTGTCAGGGCTCAAACATTCTTTCGCCTGTCAAATGTATGCACTGAGATTTGGAAGTGAATTTTCGTTCAGAAAATACTTCCTTAAAACAAACAATTCAATGAAACGGACTGCAGAGGCGAAACCGGGATGACACTTTACGCACATGCAATAACCAAAAAGCAAACACGAGTTCCTTAGGTGAGCACGGCACATCAAATCAATTTCCATTTGCAAATGTAGTTTTATCGGAAGACAATATTAAAATCGAGATTGTTTTGGTCAATACATATGTTTTTGTTGACCTGATTCGTGGACATTAATCAACTCGAGCTAACGCCTTCTAGTTAATCCATGCGCATTAGGATGGCAAATCGTTGCTTATTGGCCAAATAAAAAAAAATCGAAAAGTATCTTATTAACAATATTGTATAATATAGTACTATAGTTATTTTTTATTTTTTATAACGTTTTAAATCGTATATACGTGTATTTTAGTTGAAATTTGTATGACATATATAGGATGCTTTTATTAAGGTTGCATTATTTCATCATTACAACTTTTTGTCAAAACACCTTATACAAACATATCCTCGCCAACGCTCAATTATTAACCCACAGTTATCACAGTATGATCGTCGTTGTCACTTCCAATAATCTCATATTAAGGTCACAGTGGCTTCATGTCTGAAAGTCATGTCAATAATTATTCTAAAGGAAACTGCTATTCCTAGGAGAAGGACAACCGCCAATTCAGATTTCACCCACGTCATGCGAAAATGGGTCTTATATATGCGTGCAGCGTAGCTCAAGACGAGCCTGCGCAATCGCATAGATTGTAATAGAAATGACACTGAAAGCAATTCTCATATAAAGGAAATATAGTTAACATATTGTATACTAACAATGGTAAAAAAAACGTATAACAAAAACAGATTATGTTGTACGATGCTGTGCTCCAGGCTGGTATCAAAGGTGCATTTTTGTACAAACAGTTTAGAAGTCACCGCTTTTTGTTTATAATACACTTTATTCTGTAATAACTTCATACTTAATTTAAAAAACAGAAAAGCCGAATAAGCTAACGCTTATTTTAATACGAATTTTGCGATTAAACAATTTCGCGGCTTTCCTCATTTATTAAATGTATTGTAATGTTCTGGGTATTTTTATATTTGTCAGAGGGATGCACCAAAATAAATAAAAACACCGTCATATATTTTATGTGACTTGGTTCCAGAAATGGAAGACAATTATAGATTGGTTAGTTTGTGTTAAAGATTCTACATACGAAAAATAAACGCAAATTTTACTATTCAGATGTGAATTTAAATCAAGGTCCATTAAAATTAAATATAGAAACAATGAAGGTCTTAATGTAAACATTGCACAATCTCGTTCATATTTGAGCCTCTTATGTGATTCCAGTGTTTGGGAAAGTATGTAGCAATAACAACAATCCGATTTAATTTTAATTTGGTTATCTGTACAAATGTGATTTGGTAGCTGTCTTGGGTAAACTAAAATGAAATTTATCGTGGAAAGAAAGTTAACCATAGTCTGTTGTGTGGCAGTGGACTAGGAACTGGAGAACATTTTTATGTACAAGGAAAGGAAATGTTAGATCTAGTCAAACCGTGTTTCAAATGTTTATTATCACCGAATACATCAATGGAATCATGTGTAATGATATTTTTATGTCGAAATACAGGAAAAATCACTACAAAAACATTACATTATCAGGAGAGTTAACTTTTTAACAATTCGCTTATTTTCAAGAAAGAATTTCTACATATTCTGATTAATGATTGGTTTAACTTTTGCGCGTCTTTCAGATTTAATGAAGTTATACATTACTTACATAATTACAGTTTGGCAACAAACAAGTTCTTACTAAGATCTACAGTTGTTTTATTTGATATCAAGACAAATTTTGTTTTCATAGAACGCCATTGTATTTATTTCTCTATGAAATACACAATCCTACATATATATAAAAACTTGTATCTGTATGTATATATTAATTAATATTATGACACTTATAAAGAATGAATAGAGATAGAGCGCGCATTTTTGAAAGTGTGTTCGCATCGACAATTTCAATGCGGTGACGTACAATTAATTCATGGTCCTTGTTGTAATTACATTGACCGTACTAGGTGGTGACCTTAGTTTTATTCGTGTGTGTGTGTTTGTTCTGTACCTGTTACGATTTCTCTCTTGCTGGTGCAGCTGAAGTTTACCGTTATGTACATTTATTTGTTTTTTATTTAATTACGCAAAAATAATTGATACGCAGAAAAACAAATATTTACAAAATAGTTTGAATTGCTTAATTTGACTTGGATAGATTGTTTTTGATGTTTGATTACACATATTGTGTACCCGTATGGAAAAGGTATATCACAATTTGGCGCACGCCATAAGGCATATTATTGTTTCAAACATCTCGGTGAATTATCACAACATGAAGTGAACTGACATTTAAAAATAAATGTAACTTGTAAAACATCAGTTATTTTTAAAGCCCTGAAAAGTGTAGATATTTATTTGACATTATCGGAAACGTCATCATAATTGGGTTCAGGACTTTCATTACACTGATTCACAAAATAAATAAAAATTACATTGAAATTGACGGTTGTGGAAATGGAATTTAAAGAATGACGACAAGGAATCCTCTGTGCACCTTTTCATTGGACTAATGTCTGCTTTTAGAAGAGTATTGTTGTGGTTAATGTTATAAATAAAATTAGAAGAAAAAATTATTTTTGTTAATAGTGCAACATACAAGCAACCTTGCTCATATTGTCCGAGAGTGCTTATTTAAATAGCAAAAACCAGTTCAAAACCGACTGTTATTACGCCAATAATGCTTTTTGTGTCGAGGATTGTATTAACGGCTCCTTTTTGATTAAGTTTAGTTTAACAAAATAAAAATAATACCTTCAAGCATGTTTCTTAACTCTGACTTGTTAATGAGTTTAGAATACCAGTGAATGATAATACGATCGTACCATAAAATCAACAATATCCCATTTGCATAAAGTGTTATATGATAGGCACACACAATCATAAACGATTATACAGCGTTCAATCACAAACAATATATTTGTTTGGATGTATTTTCAACATTTGATTAATCCGAAATAGTGTCTTCAAATATTTCGTGGAGTCATGCCTCGTTGATAAACTCGATTAAATGTGCAACAAAAAACAAAAAACAACTGAAAAACTTGTCTTGTTACGTAAAATAACAGGAGGTGTATATTGTTGATATAAAGATTAAACGAGTGTACTTTGACAACGGCAGTATTTGTTATATTTTTGAAAAAGAATTTCATGTACATAAAATTAAGGCTTGTCCTATTATTAAAAAAAAAACGTTTTTGAATAAATTTATTTAACCTGACATAATATATACGTCGGACATATTTACGTTTTATTATTATAAGAAATCTGGAATAAATCACTTATACAGAAATCATATATTTTTATTATTATATTATTTTTATATATATATATATGAATATAATTTATAGTATAGATATTGTTTTTATACATGAAACCAAATATAAAGTGTTACATTATTTCTGTAAACTATCGTTGTTTTTTGTAGAGTAAAATAACAAATGTATTTAATTTGTCGGTATTATAACAGAATTGTTTTACCTTTGCGTGACAAGGCCTAGAAGAGCTCCTGAATGTGAACTTTCCGGACTAGATACTGCTCGTCTGAATCAGGTCACGCAGTTTGTAGTCTGTCGCGCTGCTGTTGCACGCGTTATCTTGACATACGTTGCTAAATAACGACTTCCGAGTTTTCGGAGCGGATTGGCGAATTGTTGAAATATAACCCAATAAAGACCCGTAACGAGATTGTTTATTATCCGACGACACAGAAAAGACAAAAGGACCAAACTCTTCTTAAAATGTTTGTGAAACTTCTTTTGAATTTCTGGCTAATGGCAGTGTAAATAATTGGATTCAGGCAACTGTTTGTAAAGACGCTAACGTGCGTTACCAGCATGGTGAATATAAAGTTAGAATCGCGTAGGAAGCTGTGTGTTTGCAGCTGACTGAAGATGCTCACCAGATAGAAATGTGTGCATGATACGATGAACGTTAAAGCGATCACAATCACAATCATGGCGACCTGCGAATGAAAACATAGATAGATGAGCCACGCTCTGGAAAAACGAGGTTTAATGCATGTGCGTTAAATTTTGGCCCATGTTTGTGCGGAATTCAACAAATGCTTATCGTAGACGACTGTTTCCGCTTTTATGTAATTGTGCGTTAAAATGGAGTCCTTCGTAACAAAAATCCTGTATATGCGTAGTCCATGATTAGACTGTTCGGACTGCACAGGCTAATCTGGGACCATACTTAACGCACATGCATTCAGACTCGTTTTACCAGAGCAAGGCTATGATGAACGTAAACGAAACCATACAATGCGTATACATAAAAGTTTGAGCAACCGGAAATCATGTTTTAATGTAATGTAATCAGGACACGCAGTACGAAGAAGTCAATGCGTGCACTCACATCAGTAGGTGAAATGGGCCGCACATTTATCGAGTCGTCGACTTGCACTTTGACAGTTTTCTCATTTTCTGCATTTTCATTAATAGCATATAGTCACGCAATCAGATTAATTTTCTGCGACCAAAACATGTTCAATGCAGATAATAAACGAACTATCGCACAATATCGAACGTGGAACATCTTTTCAGGGCACAAACATTCTTCCGCCTGTCAGGTCTATGCGCTGTCATGTCCATACAAACAATGGTATGGTGAGTAATTTAAATATCATTTTAGATAAGACGCACATGGGCCAGTGGCAAACTTTCAATCAAGGATCTTGTGGACATATAACGACTTTGTATTTCATTAATAGCATATAGTCACGCAATCAGATTGATTAATTTGAGATCTTTGCCCCAAAATAGTATATTTTTTCAATATTCGCAAATTCAATTCAAATGTACAAATCCAATCTCTGATATCGCGTGTGTAAGCGTATATATGTTTAGTTCTGGTAGAACGCTGTTATAAACTAACTTTCTTGGAATATTAATATATATGTTTGATGTAGTCGATTCGACTTCATAATTATGCCACAAGTATTTGTGCCATGGCAACACTTTAATACTAGCTGATGCACTTCGTCTTTACTGATATAATGCCAACCCGTTTGTGACAAAAAAAAACACACACATTTTTTACATTTTTGGCTTTCTGCGTATCTATTATGTGTTACGTAAATAAATTAAAATAACTAATTATTGCACGGGCAGTGAGACATCAGCTGCACCTAAAGGAGAGAAATCTTCATATGCGGTCCTTTGCATATGGCAAGTAGCATATCGCCAAACAGTGAAACACAAAACAAAGGAGAATCGCTCTGGGAACACTGGGCTTAATGCAAGTGTTGTCCCAGATAAGCCTGTGCAGTCATCACAGTGATACACCCAAGGGGTGACAGTACCACTTACCTTTTCTCATGGACTGTGAAGTTGTTAATAATGGTGATATTATGTAACTATATAAATCAATTGATATATTTTCACAACTGAGTGTATATAATTTAAACATCACCAGAACTCTCATCTAGATGATAGCCATGTTATAGAATTTATTTTCCTTGTAGTACATTCCAATATTTTACAGTTTCTGCCAGCTTACCTATTTAATAACTTCAAGTGGCACCTTGTAATGTTGGTAGCCATTTGTTTTATTGAATTCTGGGAAATCCTCTTCCCTGAAAGTTACTTTGAGAGTTCAACTGCGTTGTGGCAGCAAGATGTATCACTGCAAAGAAAATCCATTTTTAATACTTTTTAATTTCATAGGTTTTCTAAATAAGGCGACAATATGTCTTATTGTTATGACATTTGGTAAATGACATCATGAAACGTTCCAATTTCTTGGTCATTATTTTTGGTCAGTCACTGATGCCCAGAATTCTGGTCATTAATGACCAGAATCTTGGTCACTGCCCAGAATCTTGGTCAATGACCAGGATCTTGGTCACTGACAAATTTTTGTCATGAGTAATGAATAATAAGTCGATATAGTCCTATCTAAAGTCAAGATCTAGAATAGACGTAACTATTGTCATTCATTTTTCGAATTAAATACCTTTTAAGTCAAAATCACATAAGTTTTATAGTTATAATCCATTGATATGAAGATTGTTTACATTAAGTAACACTTTTTTTCAAAAGCGTTTTTAACACTTTTATTGTTTTATTTACATAAATTCTGAATGAAAGTAGAACTGACTGATTGTGCGTCACATGTGTAAATCCTTGTAAATACTACGCTAGTATAATTACCGGGAAGCTGTCGGTTAGAAATAACTAACATTGTGTTGATCTTTCACGGTTGTTTATTGCGATTATTTGTCTTCGCACGAATACATTATTGTTTGAACATTTATTTCGGTATNAACACTTTAATACTAGCTGATGCACTTCGTCTTTACTGATATAATGCCAACCCGTTTGTGCCAAAAAAAAAAAAAACACACACATTTTTTTACATTTTTGGCTTTCTGCGTATCTATTATGTGTTGCGTAAATAAATTAAAATAACTAATTATTGCACGGGCAGTGAGACATCAGCTGCACCTAGAGGAGAGAAATCTTAATATGCGGTCCTTTGTATATGGCAAGTAGCATATCGCCAAACAGTGAAACACAAAACAAAGGAGAATCGCTCTGGGAACACTGGGCTTAATGCAAGTGTTGTCCCAGATAAGCCTGTGCAGTCATCACAGTGATACACCCAAGGGGTGACAGTACCACTTACCCTTTTTTATGTACTGTGAAGTTGTTCATAATGGTGATATTATGTAACTATATAAATCAATTGACATATTTTCACAACTGAGTGTATATAATTTAAACATCACCAGAACTTTCATCTAGATGATAGCCATGTTATAGAATGTATTTTCCTTGTAGTACATTCCAATATTTTACAGTTTCTGCCAGCTTACCTATTTTATAACTTCAAGTGGCACCTTGTAATGTTGGAAGCCATTTGTTTTATTGAATTCTGGGAAATCCCCTTCCCTGAAAGTCACTTTGCGAGTTCAACTGCGTTGTAGCAGCAAGATGTATCACAGCAAAGAAAATCCATTTTTAATACTTTTTAATTTTCATTGGTTTTCTAAATAAGGCGCCAATATGTCTTATTGTTATGACATTTGGTAAATGACATCATGAAACGTTCCAATTTCTTGGTCATTATTTTTTCACTGATGCCCAAAATTCTGGTCATTAATTACCAGAATCTTGGTCACTGCCCAGAATCTTGGTCAATGACCAGGATCTTGGTCACTGACAAATATTTGTCATGAGTAATGAATAATAAGTCGATATAGTCATATCTAAAGTCAAGATCTAGAATAGACGTAATTATTGTCATTCATTTTTAGAATTAAATACCTTCTAAGTCAAAATCACATAAGTTTTATAGTTATAATCCATTGATATGAAGATTGTTTACATTAAGTAACACTTTTTTTCGAAAGCGTTTTTAACACTTTTATTGTTTTATTTACATAAATTCTGAATGAACGTAGAACTGACTGATTGTGCGTCACATGTGTAAATCCTTGTAAATACTACGCTAGTATAATTACCGGGAAGCTGTCGGTTAGAAATAACTAACATTGTGTTGATATTTTACGGTTGTTTATTGCGATTATTTGTCTTCGCACGAATACATTATTGTTTGAACATTAATTTCGGTATGTGGTTTTTTTAAATGAATGGAACAAGCGTAACACTATATTAACAGCTATTTGAAACCTATAAGTATTCAAGTATTTAAAACCGTATACTTCAAAGGAGAGGTCCGTAACATTTTGGTGGCAGCGGTGAAATTGAATTTGTTTAACTCAATCCAGCGATATGAATCCGACGCTTATCTACGTTTAAAGTGAACATTGTTTTAACGCTACCATTTGACACATACATTTTTCATTTTTTTCGGGTCAAACATCGGACATGTTGTTACAAGAGTTCACGAGAATTTAGGCAAACGAAGGCGATGTACGAATATATTAATCGGAAATCCTTTGAACACAATTTTCAAAAAATGTGTATTTTAAAATAAACGTAAAAGTAATTGCAAGACACAACGTGTAAACAGTACGTGGATTGAAAAGTGCTTTTTCGTACAATAATTTATTACAATCGTATCAAATAGTCAAGTCAAATATGAGTAACCCGAGGGCGGTAGACAGTGAGGTAACCTTCTTGACGGAAGTTTTTCGTCGGCTCGTGGCGATGAAGACACACCTGAGTCGGACGCGGAGGTCGCGAACGGAAGCCAACATGAACCTGACAACGGGATACGTGGGCTACACGAACACATGTCGACTATGGCTTCCGTTTTGCGTGATGTCGTGGTCGAGTTGAAGCAGCTGAAGGAAGCAGGGCAGGGCACAACATCATCGACTGCTAACAACGAGAACAACAACACATTTGTTGCGACGGTACACAGGCGTTTGGGTGATCTGGACTATGATTTACGTAGTGCGGGTGAGTGCCGGGATGAGTCTAGAGTTGGTAACCGAGTGCCCGACGTGAGTGAGTCGCAGCCGGAACCGCAAGCGCCGCGGTTTCTTAACAACGGCTTTGTGATTGGCCGTAATTACGAACGGCAAACTGACAATGGACAGTCGCATGCGCAACCAGGGGTTTCAAATACCAGATGCAAAAATGCTAAATCGTCGCATGGTTAAAAAGAAGAAATTATTTTACTTACAATGACAACATAGTGATTTGCGCAATAATTGCGCTGTGGTTGCGCGCGCTCTAAAAGCGCATTGAAGTGCATCAACAATGTGTACTTAAACACTTAAACTTACGGCTTCTTCCTGAACTTCATTACACTGATTAATACTTAATGCAGCATGATGCTATGTTCTGAAATCTTTCATACTTACTTTCTTGAACTGTATGTTGAATGAATGAATGTTCACCACAAAAATGTTTTATAAATTGTTAAACGCATTAAGATACATTAGGGAGCAAAATATAACTCAGACAAAGCATCAAATATCATGGTTGTCATGGAAAAGAAAAACAAGCGTATTTCATATATTTAAAAGGATTTTGACAAAAACATCACATGAAGTATCAGCAAATATAAACTGATGTATGATTTCTTTTGATACAGGTTAGTTTTATAGGGAAAGCCAAAACATGAATTGGTCGTAATTGTTATATCCGCTTCCCATGTGGCACACTGTACATAAAGGAGATTATATCTTCGAAAAACTGTGCAGCAAATACTATGTTATTTTACAACTTTTCAATTAATTATATTTGTTTCCACAATTGAGTTTCTTTTTCATATTAAAGTAAATGTGAATGGCAATTAGTAATATTAATAATTACGCAAGTCACCGTATACTGTAGTTGAGTACGTGACACTTACTGCATTTAAGTTCACATGCACAACACATGTACTCACTTATTTGATGATATTGGTTCATACACATTTATGAAACATTTGTCCAAAACGAACCCAATTGTTTTTGGAAATCCTCACAAATTATTTAGATCTGAATATTTTTCAAGTTATCAGAAATTATGTTTTTGCTTTACAATTACACCAGTTTATTGAATATGTGATGAACCAAGTGACACACATTTACAATAAATTGATGTTATTTTTAAGTTTAGCTTTTATCACTTAGCTTTAGACATAGTTCATAAAACAATCAGTAAAACGAAAAAAACAAATGGAATGTGTAAACAGAACTGATTGTGAATAGAGGTTTATGTATTTGAATTCGCATGCAGAAACAAAAATGGATGCGTTAGATAGTCTTAACATACTCTAAAATGCTTTATATGTTTACTAATGTATGAAATACTTATTATAAAAAGAAACGTGATATATCTCATGCCATTATGTAAAACGAGTTCACGAATGTCAATCAAAATGTACTATTATTTAAATGTACTATATATGTGCAATTTTTTATACAATGACCTGTTCAGTCTGCAATAAAGCATTTTTTCTGTCAGAAAAAATATGCTTCACAGAACAACTAATATATAAAATATAATTATTAATAATGTATTGCTCGTAAATATAGTTATTTACGGCACCATATTGCTCAGGTGAGCTAACAAACATACTTTGGGCAAAAGAAGGACGTTTATCCGAAGATTAAAGAGTCTAACAGTGCCCTTCTGACTATATTGTTATATTAGCTGAGGTTAATTTTACACCATTAAAATCAACGAAAATAAGAAAAAGGATCGTTCCACGGATTGAATAGTTTCGGTTAAGGTTTATTTTACGTCGCTTTACGGAAACGACGTGAGCGCCACGTGGGACACAATCTCGTTCTCAGCTAAATTTAATCTGTTTTGATTACTGACTATCTGAAACTGCGGCCTTACAAGTTGACCTATCGATTTGCATGAACAGTTAAGAATGAAATTTAGTACTTGGGTATATGTCCTCCATATATTTTAATCAACGGATATCAATTATATTTGCTTTGAGTTCAAAGTTATGTGTGCACCTTTACCGCTTGACCAATGAATTGTCAATCTACTTTTAATACATCTTGTTCACATTCTCGTGAATGTGCTGAGCGTACACGTACACATGAAACTTGAATGCACTCTCTGCACTAAATTAATAACGATAAACTGTTCCGTGGTGCAAATAAGAGACTCGGTTCAAAGAAGCTAATACACTAACTCACATTAAAAGGTGCACAAATTGCCGCATGCAGCGCATTTGTCAAGACGTCGAATGATAATGAGACAGTTTAATCGTTTTCTGCGACCAAAACATGTTCAGTACAGATAATAAACCAAACATTGCGCAATATCGAACGTGGAACATCTGTCATGGTTCAACCATTCTTCCGTCTGTCAAATTTTTGCTCTGTCATTTCCATACAAACAATTCTAAGGAGAGTAATGTTTAATATCATTTTAAACAAAACGCATATCTTACAAAAGCGATTGTCAATCAAGGATTTGATTGACGAATTGGCCTCCAATATTCGCATAGTCAATTCTAAATCTACAGATCCAATTTTCGATATCGCATGTATAAGCTAATATGTTTTGGTAGAACGTTGTAATAAACTAACAACCTTTTAAAATTAACATAGATGTTCTATGTAACAGTTTGGGCATATATAATACCAAATATTATACCAAAAGTATTTGTACCATGGGAACAGTTCAATACTATATATACTTACTTTTTACTGATATAATGCCTATAGGTTTTTGATATTCGATGATACTCTTGTATGGCTGTAAAAACAACTTAAACGTGCGTTGTAGCAACGTTATGAACCGTTATAATTACAACTTGACGATCTTCAAATATGAACATTTGTATGTTTGTAGTTTAAGTGAAAAAGTAATGTTTGCAATACAACATATAAACATTAACCTTATAATGGTGAGTGCGATTTTATTGCCCTGAACATATACACATATTATGCATACATTTATAGTGACACCATCGGTTTCACAACGTTCATTAAATATCATGGAAACGTCGTATTTTGAACTGGTATGATATTGTTGTTATTATCTTAAACTTTAATTGTTCCATTTATAAAATGTTATCGTTTAGAAGTGCATAATATTTATGTGAAACAAGTATTTGGAATTACACATCAATCAAGAAACATACGGTACAATAAAGATGCAGACAGTGTTTCGAAGTTTACTGCGTTCATAAGCCATGCAAAATACAAATCAAAAATACACTTTCGACGTATAAATTGCGCTTCCAACATGCATGTATGTAATTTGCATAGAAGCGAGTGATTATTAGTATGATTCCATATACTATTTCTGAAATCGCCAAATATCTCAAATGCACGCCTTAAGAAAAACGAGGAAACAAAACCGAACAAACAAAAAAACGCATGTCACATGCAATAAGCCCAGTATTCCTATATTGAGGCTTAAATCATTGTAAAGGTACTCATTCATAACAAGCAATAACAAAACGAAAACATGATTTTCGAATGTGAGCACGACACTAAGGGTATCACGTTTAAACGTTTAAACGGTCGCGTTTCGTGTTTTGCTCAAAAACGTTTACAAAAACAGTAAACGTTTAAACGACAGTCAATATCAAGATAATAAATATTGGGGTGCAAATAACGTAGCCGACTAGCCGTACGAAGTATATCGATGACGAACTGCAAAATCCGGGTACTTGCGGTAATCCGAGCTTTCCGAATTTGGCAGTAATTTATTTAAGAATTGAATAGCATTTTCTGCATTTTATCGGTGTATGAACTGTCGGGAAAATTACACCTAATTTAGGTGTATTTTCCCGACAGTTCATACACTGATGAAATGCAGCAAAATGCTATTAAATTCTTATAATTACAACACAAAATAATCTTAAACCTAACATTCTATCGTTGTAAGGGTCATAAAAGTCCTTTTGAATATAGTGTATGAATCTATTTTCAGTTACGGTTTCATCTCCGTCAAACGGGTATATCGTTGAAGTTCGCGCAAAAAATATAACGTCATTTTGCGATTGACCAATAAAAAACAACGCCATTAAGTTTCGCGCAAAACATTACGTCATGTTGGCAACTTGTTTATGACCATAAAGTAGCGCCATGAATAATCATGTTTAAATTTGCAAACGAAGTGGGTTCATCGGAAAATGAAAAACCGGTCACGTGAACAAATTATCCAATCAGAATGCAGCATTCATATGAATGTGACAGAAGTTGTAATTATTTCTGATTGGTTAGCGGATGGCACGGACATGAACGGAAACTAACGCAACATCTTCGCTACTTTCAAAAATCTTACAACTTGGCAACGAAACAGTGAATATGCCGCCATCTTGAAATATTTTTAGTGAATGAACACTTCAGAAGCATGTTGGAAAGATACTGTATGTTTCGATGATTTTGCATTATTTTCGACGTTCTTTAAATTGTGTTTATAGAATTACGAATACACATGTGGTGATACGGATGGTCTGGTTTATTATTGTTTATGGTTTTAATATGACGGCATTGTGCGAATTGGATATGCACTGAATATAAATTCCGGAAATAATTTACTACTTTCAGTTTGGAAATGCGATGGTACTGATGCATTTAAACGGACATAGGGATACCGTTTAAACGGTAACGTTTCGTTTATATCATTTCGTTTAAACGTTTAGAAAAATATGTAAACGTGATATCCTTAAACGACACAGTACATAAGGTTTTATTTGCAATTGTAGTTTTATCTGAAGACAATATTAAAATCGAGTTTGTTTTGTTTATTTGTAAATAAACAATTTTTTATGACCTGATAGGTGGATATTACCCAACTCGAACTAACGCCTTCTTGTTAATTTCATGCGCATCAGGATGACAAATCGTTGATTATTTTCAAAATAAAAACGCAAATTCTTGTAAATGATATGGTATAATATGGTAGTATAAATATTTTATATTTATAACGTTTAAGAACTTATACAATTGTAGATAAGTTTAAATGGGAATGACAAATATAGGGTGGCTTTGTTAAGGTTGCATTATTTCATCTGTGTAACCTTTAGTCAAAACGCGTTAGATAAACAGGTTTATCGCCAAATCTCAATTATTGGCCCACATTAAAAACAGTAGGAGCGTTGGCGTCTATTCCAATTAGAACAGCAATTATTATTACGGTCGCAGTGGAATCATGTCTCAAGGCCATGTCACGAATTATGAATTTAAGAAACAATTATTCCTACGAGATGGATAATCTACCAATCTTATTTGACCCGCGTCATGCGTTAATTTGTGGATACAATTGCATATGGTACAATATAAATGACAATGAGAACAATAAGGAAGTATCGTAAACATATTGCATACTTAATATGGTACAAGTGTTTGTATTATTGCTTTTATAATTTTTCATTTCTAAACTGTTTACGTGTATCTACTTATATTTCTCAGTATTCACTGCACTTTTCAGCAGCACTTCCAAATGACAGAAAAGAGACATAGCATTAGCCTCGAGTTTTTTTTCTCATTACTATTAATTTACACTTTGCAGTCGTAGTGTTAAGCATATTTAGTCCAAAGTAGCTTGTATATTTGCATTGTATTACATTGCTTACATGTTGTATATGAATAGCTTAATTCATATTGTTTAAACCAAATGAGTTGATATAACAGATACTGATTGTGTTTCAAAAATAACACTGAGAACTATCAGGAGTATAAAAGATTGTATACTTAATATGGTCCAACAAAACGTCGATATAACAACAACTGGCTATGTTGTTCGATGCTGTTTTCCGGACTTGCATAATAAGTGAATTTGTGTACTTTCATTTTAAAAGTCACCGAGTTGTGTTTGTAGTACGATTAATTATGTAATAAACTAAATAGTTTCTTGAAAAACAGTGTAGCCGAATTAGCTTAAGCTCATTTTAATACGAATTAGGCGATTAAACAATTCGCGACTTTCCTCATTATTGTTATGTTCTTAGTATTTTTTATTTGTAAGAGGGATGCACCAAAATTAATAGTTTATTATTTTTAAACACATTTATATGTTTAATGTGACTCGGTTTGAGAAATGGAAGACAGTGTATGGATTGGTTTGTTTGAGTTATGGATACTAAGTAAGAAACAAATACTTTATAGATGACAATAACATATAGAAACACTGCCGATTTTAATGTTAACATTCCAAAATCACGTTCATATTTTTTATGTGATGTCAGTGTTCGGGAAAGTCTATAGCCAAAACAAAAATCCGATTGTAGTTAATTTGGTTATCTGTACACATGTGATTTGGTAGCTGTCTTGGGTAAATTAAAGATGGTAAAGTTAACCGTAGTCTGTTGTGTGGCAGTGGAAAAGGAAATGGAGTACATGTCTATGTAAAATGACATGTTAGATCTAGATCTAGTCAATATAAAGACGTGAATAACCGTGTTGAACATGAAAGTCAGTTGTTTATAATCACCGAATACGTAAACATGATCATGAGCAATGATCATGTTTATGGGGAAAGACATGTGTATGTGTATGTATTTATTTTGACCTTGCAGTCAAGGATAACCCATGAAAGTGCAAGCATTTACTTCCAATGTGGTCCTTTGGTTTTGCTGAAGAGACAGAGGGTATAAGAGACAGTTTTTGAGATACAAGGAATCCGGGTGCGATACCCTAGCTCTTTGCGAATAGATCCCTTGGTTCTTTTACGTGCTCAGTGTATAGCACCGATACACGCGAGATTTACCTGGGTTTCATACCAGTACATCTCTAGTTGGGTGGGAGACACTTGAAGCGTTTCTGAAATTTCCAGTGCCCCGGCCAGGGATTGAACCCACGACCGCTGGAATGGTAGACCAGTGTTTTACCACTCGACTACCGACCACCCTAAATGAACATGATGTAGTGATGAACATCACTACAAAAAGATAACATAATCAGGAGAGATATCTTATAACTCATTCGCTTATTTTCAAAACAAGAATTTCCCCACATGCTGATGAATGATTGGTTTAACTTTTGCGCGTCTTTCAGATTGTATGAAGGTATAAATAACTAACACAATTAAAGGTGGGCAACATAGTTCTTACTAAGATCTGTTTTATTTGCTATCAAGACAAATTTATTTTTTTTTTTTTTTTAGAAAACGCAATTGTTTTTATTTCTCTATGAAATACAAAATCCTTCATATATATAAACACTGTTTCTGTATGTTTATATTAATTAATATTATCAAACAGAAATAGAGATAGAGTGCGCGATTTTAAAAGTGTGTTTGTATCGACCATTTCAATGCGGTGACATATGATTTCGTCATGGCCCTTGTAGTAATTGATTTGTTTTTACATGTTTTCTATTCTTTATATATGTCATCTAAGGGAACATCGTGGCTACCCGGTACGTTTAACGTTAAACCGGTTTAACCACCCCCCCCCATGATTAACACTGACCGTTCTGAGGCGGTGACCTTAGTTTCATTCATGTGTGTTTGCTCTGTACCAGTTTATATTTCTCTCTTGCTTGTTCAGATAAAGTTTACCGTTATAAACATTAATTTGTTATTTATTTATGTTTGCAAAACATAATTGATTACGCAGAGAGGCAAATATGGAAATATTGTTTATTGCTTAATTTGACTTTGATAGATTGTTTTTTATCTTTTATTACACATTTAGTGTAGCCGTATGGGATGCGTATATCACATATTGACACACACTATATGTTACACTATTGCTTTAAACATCTCGGTGAATTATGACAAAATGAGAACTGACATTTCTTATTCAAATACAACTGGTAAAACGTCAGTTATTATATTATTGAAGCCTGAATGGTGATGGTATTTATTTGACATTATCAGACAAGTCATCATAATAGGGTTCAGGACTTTAATTAAAATAATTCACAAAATAAAAAAAGACATTGAAATTGTCGCTAGTAGAAATAGGTTGTGTGCCTTTAGAAGAGTATTGTTGTGGGAAATGGATACATGTGTTCTAAATAAAATTAGAAGAACATTATTCATTTTTGTAGTTAGTGCAACGCAGGCGAAACCTTAGTGATATTGTCAGGGAGTGCTTATTTAAAAAGCAAAACCCAGTACAAAATCGAGTATTAGTACGCAAAGGTAATAATTTCCATTTAAGCAAGCAATGTAACACTGGCCATTAGTTCCTATGACAACGGGGATAATCTTATTTCGTAATATAATTTACTACAGGGCTTGGTCCTTGTTGAACTGTCCAAAATTTCAAATTTATGATGTCAAATTGTCCGACATCTTATCACGCATTATCACTTCGTTATTGGCAATCTATACTTATTGCTTTACGCATCGCCAATATTTGGAACTCAACTACAATAGAACTTTGCTGTGGAATAGAGGAATGAAACAAGTTCGTGTTCATGAAGTTAATTTGGTGCAATAAAGCAAAAACATTTTTTTATTATTATCAATACATCCTCAAATTGGAAATTGCAGCATGACGAACAGGTTTAATTAACATGGAAAAACGTGCACGTATGTGTGTGTTTTTTTTCTTCGATATCATGTAAAGCTAGTCAGCAAATTCAATCAGATGCAATATAAACTGTTTCGGGTACCATATGCCCAGATCTCCGGGCTATTTGCTTCCTTCGAAATGGATGTTGAATTATTTATATAGTTTGTTATCAATATAGTAAGTGAAGTAATTTATCGTTTTCCTGGATGAATCAAAAACCAATCACACTCAAGAAAATAAAATAGAAGCAAGATAATTTAAAATAAATTCCATTAATAGTTTGTGTTAAAATAAAATAATATACTTCAACATATGTATTGGAAATATTTATAAAGGTCGATCCTAGTCGATATCTTGATTTTAGATAATGCCTGAAATGCATTTCAAGTATTGTATTAGCGGCTCTTTTGTTGATTAAAAGTTTAGTTACACAAAATAAACAGAATATTTTTAAGCATATTTCTGGAACTCGAAAGGATGTCGCAAGAGTTTATTAAACCACATATAAATTGACATCAATAATATTTATAAACCTCCTACAAATATAAACATTGTTACGCGATAAAGGTCTTTAATATCACATATTCGTGTATATCATGTCTATAATCGCAAACGCTATGTAAGTATGTTCCAAGTCACCGATTTCACACGTATACATTTCGATTATTTATTATTTAAAAAATGATACAACGATTTGTTTTCTTAATCCTGAGTGTTAGTTTTCTGTGTTCTGTATACTCTGTACTTCCATGCGGAATCAATGTGCTTACCTGTGAGCAATGTCCTCAATTCTTACTGTGAGCGCAATTAATTTTTACGTAGTGCGAACTCACACTATTTTAATTTGTGTACAACTAAGTCCATAAATATTGATTGGAAAAATGCATGAAATTATATACGACATATTTTTAGTATAGAATGTTATTGAATGAATATACGATCTTATCATAAAATCAACAAATATCACATTTGTATTTAGTGTTTTATGATAGATACACAAAAGCACGAATGAATAAAAAGCGTTCAATCACAAACAATATATTTGTTTGGATGTATTTTTAACATTAGATTATTCCGACACAGTGTCTTCACATATTTCGTGGATTCATGCCTCGTTGATAAACTCGATTAAATGTACAACAAAACAACAACAACAACTGGAAAACTTGTCTTGTCGTGTAAAATACCAGAATGTTGTTGATATAAAGATATAGCGAGTGCAATTTGACAACGGCAGTATGTGTTATATTTTTGAAAAAAATATTTCATTAACATACAATTTAAGGTTGTCCTATTATAAAACAACGTTTCTGAAAAAATGTATTTAGCCCGACATACTATATACGTCGGACATCTATACGCTGTATTATTGAAAGAAATCTGGAATTAATATCTTATACAGAAATCATATATTTTATTATATATATTTATTTATATAATTTATATAATATTTATTGTTTTAATACGTGAAACTAAATATAAAGTTTTATATTTATTCTTTAAACTATCGTTGTTTCTTTGTGGAGTAAAATAACAAATATGTTTAATTTGTCGGTATTTATAACTGAATTGTTTTTCCTTTGTGTGACAACGCCAACAGGAGCTCGTGAATGTAAACTTCCGGACTGGATCCTGCTCATCTGCAGTCAGGTCACGCAGTTCGGAGTCCGTCGCGCTGCTGTTGCACGCGTTATGTCGACTTACGTTGCTTGACAACGACTTTTCAGCCTCCGGAGAGAATTGGCGAATTGTTGAAGTATAACCCAATGAAGACTCGTAAATAGATTGTCTATTTTCCGACGACACACAAGGACAAAACAACCATACTCTTTTTTAAATGTTTTTTATTTTTTAGCTCATAACAGTGTACAGTTTTTAATTCATGCAGCGGTTTGTTAAGACGCAAAAGTGCGTTACCAGCATGGTGAAAATAAAATTGAATTCGCGTAGGAAGCTGTATTTTTGCAGCTGGCTGATGATGCTCACCAGATAGAAATGTGTCCACGATATGATGAACGTTAAAGCGATCACAATAACTATCCTGGCGACCGGCGAATAAATATTATCAATATATAGTCCACGCTCTGGGAAAACGTCGTTTAATGCTTGTGTTTAAAATATCATCCTAAATCTGTGAGTGCATTCCGCAAATAAGACTGTAACTATGTGCTTTTAAGGTTCTAAATCCAGAAACGCAATACGAAAAAGTCAATGCATGCACTCACATTAATAAGTACAATGAGCCGCACATTTGTCGAGTCGGTGACTTGCACTTTGACAGTTTTCTCATTTTCTGCGAACAAAACATATTCGAAGCAGATAATAAACAAAACAATATCGAACGTGGAACATCTTTTCATGGCGCAGACATTCTTCCGCCTGTCAGGTTTATGCACTGACATTCCATAAAACTATGGTATGGTGAGTAATTTTTAATATCCTTTAAGATAAGGCGCACATGGACCAGTGGCGACTTTCAATTAAGGATGGTGTATACCTATTATGGCTTAATATTTCATTTAATACAATCAATAATATATACATATTAAATAAGCACCCGGCCCATTGGACCTATAAGTCACCTCAGCTGTTAAGCTCATTCTACACGTAAAACATATGTATACCGCTCTATGTCATAACAAGTGATGTATGAATGGAACTGAGAAAACATATATCATATATACAGCAAATATATACAGCTTCAAATGATCAAGATTATGTTGATATATATATATATATTTAGTTGATGTAGTCGATTTGGCATACATAATGATACCTCAAGTATTTGTACCATGGCAACACTTCAATACTACCTGAAGCACTTCGTCTGTACGGATATAATGCAAACACGTTTGTAACAGTTGATGGAATTATTTTATTGTTGTTAAATCAAGTTATAGTTACGTTGTTGCAACGTCATGAACCTAAATAATCACTCATTGGCGATCTTGAAATTTCGTGAACGTATTATTTATGTAATTTCTGAACAATCAAAAAAAATGCCTAAACATGGTAAATGCGATTACCGGGACCTGAAATTATAAACAAATATTATGTATACATTTTACTTTACAACATCCGTTCCACAACGGTCATGAAATTTCACCGTAACGTTTTATTTTGAGCTGGTATGTATATTAGTTTTAATTTTGTTACACTTTCATGTTTCCATTAATACTATGCTATCGTTTGGGATTAAAAAAATAATTCGGAATAAAACATAAATCGTTAACAAATACGTTACGATAAGGACGCAGGCAGTGTTCCGAAGTTCACTGAGTACAAGCCGTGTTAAGTATAAAATATATAAATACACTTACATTTGGGAATATTATATGCATGTATATATTATCCACACACGCGAGCTATTATTAGTGTGATGACATTTTCTATTTCTGAATACACCACATGAGAAGAAGTAGTATATAAATTATAGAAGTATACGTTCATACAATTTGAAAGTATGATGTTTTATTCTACTATGGACATAGAATGAAAAAAAAAACACGAATTTAATATTTTTGGCTTTCTGCGTATCTACTATGTGTTGCGCAAATAAATTAATTACAAATTATTAAACGTACAGTGAGACATTATCTGTATCACTAGGAAATACATCTTAATATGCGGTCCTTTATATATGGCAAGGAGCCGAACAGTAAAACTCAAAACAATGAGCGTCGCTATATGAAAACTGGGCTTAATGCATGTGCATTAAGTGTCTTCCCAGTTTAGCCTGTACAGTCAGCAAAGGCTGTTCAAGGACGACACGTTCGTTTATTAAAGACTTACTTTTAACGGAAAATTCCATAAAGCGGACTTTACAAGTTAATCCCTTTGAGCGCTGGAACCGGATTTTGAAGGCCTTTGCAAACAGTTTGGATCCTGATGAGACGCCACAGAACGTGGCGTCTCATCAGGATCCAAACTGTTTTCTATTCTGATAGTATTCTTTGAAAAAAAATCAAAGAAAATGCTAATTTTAGAAATTTAGCAGACAACATTTAAGCAGACGACAAATTTCCCAGCATGCAAAGGGTTAACGCAAATGCAATAAGAACAGTATTCCAATATCGAGGCTAAAATCACGGTAAACCTACTCGCTCCGCATGTGAGCACAGCACAGTATAAAAGTGCTATTATCAAATGCAGTGTAATTGTCAGACACTTTGACAATAACAAACTTTTTTGTTTATTGGTAAAAAACTGTTCTGTGTCAAGCTGATGCGAGAATTTAAACGACTCGAGTTAACGCTTTCTATGTAAAAACATAAGAATCAGGATGGCAAATTGGTCGATGAAAAAGCAAAATCGAACAGTATTTTGATTATACTATGGTTTAAAATAAAAGTTTTGTTTAAATGGGTATAACAAAGATAGGACGGTTTTATTATGATTGCATAATTGTTTATTTATGACGATTTGTCACAACTAATTGTATAAACAAGTACTCGCAAATTATGAAGTATTGACATACAGTAAACACGGTACGATCGTTGGTGCCTCTTCCAATAACAACAGCAATTACTAGAATGGTCTCTAATCTGGCTTTTGCATACGAAAGCCTCCAGATAGCTAACCAGGGCTGGGGCGATAGAAGAACAAGACGATTTCTAATTTGAAATTAACTTCTGTTTTCGCTCCAACTTGATGGAAAACCACTGGAAATACATCAAACAATTTTGTATAATACTGTACGTGACTAGACAGAATACTTATTATGACAGAGAAATATATCAAAATTGAACTCTTAAACACTTCATGACTAGACATGTTAATGCGTATCATGTCAGAAAAATATTACAGGCTTACAGTTATTAATGAGTAATAGATACTATTACTTACAAAAAAAGTATACAACATTATATATGAAATCCGAACAAAAGCAACCTTAATAAACAAGACATTCTAATAAAGCTAGGTACGAGAATTTCAAAGTGCCAAAACTAAATGACGGGATTGTACACAGTAGGAGTGATGCCACCAAAATATACTATTGTAAACATGTAGGGAATTATACAAAACAATGAAAACGACCAAAACTTACACCATAATTGGCCAAGACTATACGATAAACGAAATAAAATTGAGAATATTGTCGAGTAATTGCCATACTGTGTAACGAAACGAGAGCGATGCTAAACAGCCCAAAGCAGTATAAGTAACGACAAGAAACGAGCGGAAAGTGTAGAGGCGAAGCGCCTCCCGAAAGGGAGGTTTATAGCTTCCAGACATAAACAGTGGGTTTATGTCTGGAAGCGATGTCACGAATTATACATTTAGTAAACAGTGATTACTAGTAGACGGATAACCGTCCATTCATATGTATTGATTGGTAAACATAATTGCAAAGGGTACGATAGAAATGGCATCGATAACTCCTTTGAAGTATCGTAAAAAGATTGTATATTAAAAGTGATCCAACAAAACGTTGATATAAAAGGAACTTGTTATGTTCTAAGATGCTGCCATCCAGACTGGCATAAACATTTTGTTTTTACTTACATATTGAAGTCACCGCTTTTCGGTTAGAGTACGATAAATTGTTTCCTAGACTTTATATTTCTGTGAAAAAAATCTGATCTAAAAATTGCGCGGATTTCCCCCATCAGTGCCATGTTGTAAGTATTTATTATTTGGCATAAGGATGCACCAAAATTAATATTGTTGATGTGACTCTGTTCTAAAAATGTAATACAGTGTACTGATTGAATTGTGTGGGTTATGGAAACTACTATGAAAATGTTAACGCACATGTCGCTTTTTGATGTGCATTTCAATCAAGTTGAATTAACATTAACACTATAACAAATTAAAGAGTTTATGTTAACACTGCAAAATCACGTTCATTTGAGCTTTATTATGTGATTGCATGGTTCAAGAAAGTCGATAGCATATCAGTCTTTTTGGAGTTCATGACATTATCTGCACATATGTGTGTTGCTAGCTGTCTTGGGAAATCTTAAATGACATCTCTCTTGGAAGGAAAGTTAATGTTGTTTTGCCGTGGATAAATAAATGGAGCCAATTTCTATACACAGCGAAATTTAAGATCTAGTCAAACCCTGTTGCAAAAACATCATGGGTTATTTAAGACCAACTAGGTCAATATGATTATGTACAATAATAAGTTGATGTGGATATGCATGAACATTGGCCCAAAAAAAAAACAGAACAATAAGAGGAGAAAAATGGTTGTAAGCAAATATGCTTATTTTCAAGCAACTGTTTCAACATATGTTGATAAATGATTTATTGAATTAAGTGTGCCTTTAAGATTTAATAAATCTATTTCTTAAATTATAATTTTTGGGCAACACACGAGGTATAACTAAGATCTACATTTGTTTTATTTACTTTTGAGAGAGTGTGTGTTTTTTCATTGACATTTTCAATGCGGTGAAGTTAGGTTTATTCATTTTTCCATCTCAGCTAAAACTCTTGCCTAAGTTTGAGGAGCTCCGTGAAATCGGTATAAACCCACAACGCTTAACATTGAAAGTTCTGTGGCGGCTACCCTACTTTTCAACATGTGTGTGTGTGTTGTGTACCTGTTTGTTTTGTATGTTACATTTGCGTCTTGTTCTGTGAAAACGGGGCTTATTGCTTGTGTGTTAAGTGTAATCCCGTATTGACTTGTGTAGTCCGTTTGTGTGGTATTTTTCATTGAAAGGAATGTTCTTAAAGGAAAGTTTGTCCCTGATTAGCCTGTGCGGACTGAACATGCTTATCTAGGACAACACTACGCAAATGCAATAACCTATTTTCCCAGAGCGATGCACACTTATGTATATTGTTCATTTATTTTTTGAATCTGTGACAAAAACTTGAAAACTTCTCATTTTGATAAACTATGAACAAGTGCCTTTAAAGAATAACGACACGAAATCATGCGTGCATCTTTTCATAGGTCTGGTTTCTTCTTGTAGAAGAGTTGTGTTTTAGACAATAGATCTACGTATCTTACAATGGAAGTAGAGGAAAATGTATGACTCTTTGTTAATTGTGCAACATGAGAAACTGCACTGATATTGTCCAAGTGATTATGGAAATTAAAAATGAAATGTTTATCAAAGTTTGTCAAGGTTATTTGAAGAACAAAACCTTGTATGTGTCGAAGGTGTTTTTTATTTCCCGATCATACCAGATTGTGGGTGGCGCAAATTAAATAATTTCCATTTAAGCAAACCACGTAAAAATCGACCATAAAAATCCGTTGGAAACTGGGTTAACCTATCACGTGATGTCATTTCCTACAGGGTTATGTGCAACATATGGAAAGTAAGAGTGCTGTTTGAGCTGTCCGAACTTCAAGTTTTTGGACGTAACATTACGCAGCATTCTATACAAAGACCGTGTCGTTAGTACGAAATTAGCAACTATCTGCTTACGTCTTAACGCATCGCAAATATGTGTGAATAAACAACAACAGTTCTTTGAAGAGGAATAAACACGCTATCGTGTTGCTTAAGTTAATTTGGTGCAATAACACAACATCTTAATGTTTAAAATAAAGAAACGAACCATACAATTTTAATCGGTTGTCATTGACCGACCGTTCACATTCTTTGTTATTAGTCATTTAGTTAAATTAAATTAAATTAATAGCTGATACACTTTAACATTTTTAATTTGGAATCGGCGTTTTTTTTCTAGATCAATACATCCTTCACTTTTAAATTGAACCAGGACGGGACAGGTTTGTTTAACGTGAACATAATTGAACGTATATGTTTGTTTTAAGTTTCGGTGAAATCAATCATACAAAGGTATTTAGCAACCGCCCATCAGTTGAAATATATACCTTGTTTGGGGTACCATATGCCCAGTTCTCCAGATTATTGTTTGTAGCCATTATATTTCCAAAAGGTTACTATGTAAATACGCACTCGTATTTCTGTCTATACAAAGCATACATTTCATACAAACGTTTATTCGCAATCCTTTCGCCAGGTACACATGTAATTAGTTTTCATAAAACAACACGGAATTATGGGAATCATCAGGCTACATACATCTTCTGTCGACATTGATGTTGAAAATTTATCTTGTTTGTTATCAAATGTATACGTGTATATAGTAAGTGAAGACTTTCGTCGTTTTAATGGGCGAAGCAATAACCAATCATAACCAAGAATATAAAATAGAATAAAGGGAACTTACAAAAGTCATTTATTTTATTTTTTACAATGGAATGGGAAAAGTTTCAAGCTCGATCCTGATCGCATTCTTGATTATAAATAATGCCCAAAATGTATTTCGTGTCGGCGTTTTGTATTTTGTTGATTGACAGTTTGGTTTAACGAAATAAAAAATAATGTATTTCAGCATATTGTTTTGCGCTTTTGAACTCGACAAAATTCCACACTCTTTAATTGCACCACATATACATTTAAATCACGATTATTTCTAAACTTCCAAAATAAAAACAATATCGTGTGTTAGCAGTTGTGTATATCAAGTTATAGTACGTGTATTTCTAATTACAGATGGAATGCATTTACAATTCGAATATTGATTATAAGCGCGCATTTGCAATAGTTTAATGTGTGTTGATCTGAGTCAATACATCGAAAAGTATTTATTTCATGACAAGTTAATTGGTAAAAAATACCAGTGAAATATAATATGATCTTATCATAGAATCAACAGTTATCCCTTTTGTAAATAAGTTTATAATACAGGCACACACAATCATGAATGTATATGAAGCGTTTAATCACATACATTATATTATCTTTGTTTGGACGTATTTCAACATAAGAACATTCCGAAATATTTGTCTTCAAATATTTCTTGGGTTATTGCCTCGTTGATAAACTCGACTAAATGTTCAACAAAACAAAACTGCATCTTTGTCTTGCCACGTAACATACCGGACTGTGTATATTATTGATGTAAAATTATAACGGTTGTAATATGACAACGGCATTTGAAGTAATACTTTTTAAAGTATTTCATTTACATATAATTTAAAATGTGTTCATAATGGAAGTAAACAAGTACTAAAAAGATTGTGTCCGTAGTTTTGATTAAGACGCAATGCCGAACGTTAATAAAAGAAGTATACTCAGAGGATTCGTTTTATTATTGAACGAAATCTGGAATTAATCATTAATCAAGAAAGCATATATTATTATATATATATACATACATTTTATTCGTGAAACCAAATATAAGATTTATATTAAATATATGTAAAGTGTCTTGTTGAAACAAATAATTACTCTGTTCATTTAACTTTTCTGTCTTTATGAATGAATTGTTTGTCCTGTATGCGACAACGCCTAGAAGAGCTCCTGAATGTGAACTTCCGGACTAGATCCTGTTCGTCTGCAGTCAGGTCACGCAGTTCGGAGTCCGTCGCGCTGCTGTTGCACGCGTTTTGTCGACTTACGTTGCTTGATAACGACTTCCCAGTTTCCGGAGCGGATTGACGAACTGTTGAAGTATAACCCAATGAAGACTCGTAACGAGATTGTCTATTTCCCGACGACACACAAGGACAAAGGGACCATAATCGTCTTAGAATAGTTGTAAAACTTCTTCTGAATTTCTGGCTCATGGCAGTGTAAATAATTGGATTCAGGCAACTGTTTGTAAAGCCGCAAAAGTGCGTAACCAGCATGGTGAATATAAAATTGGATTCGCGTAGGAAGCTGTGTGTTTGCAGCTGGCTGATGATGCTCACCAGATAGAAAGGTGTCCACGATATGATGAACGTTAAAGCGATCACAATCACCATCCTGGCGACCTGCAAACAAAATCAATAATTTAGCCTCGCTCTGGGAAAACCGCATTAATGCTTGAGCGTAAAGTTAGTCCCAGATTAGACTATTCATTTCGCAAAGGCTAATCAGCGACAACACTTGTCGCTTTTATTGAGTTTTTCGTATTAAAGGAAAGTCTCTTCTAAACAAAATTCTGATCTATGGGGAAAGGTTTCATCCCTGGGACGACAACTTACGCTGATGCATTAAACTCCATGTGCATGCATAAAACTCCAGAACAAGTTCCATGCATATTACAATTATGACTCGTCACATGATTAATTATCCCTTTGAAAAAAAATATAACTTGCCCACTTGCCCAAGCGAATACAATATATACTTTTCTCTCTCGCATGTCATTTATATTGATAACTTCTATTTAAATGCCATAATCAATCATAACTACTGAAGCTTTAAATACCTTTCTTTTATTTTCTTCATGTCTTCTATTGGCGTCTTTTCGAATGTCGATGGAATCATCGTCCATTATGGGATGCAAAAGACTCATAGCGATTTTAACACACGTAATCAGTATAACCGCACTGGGCACGATGTAGATTGCACAGAATAGAAACAAAAAATAAAATTTACGAAATTCCCCAATCCTAGTTTTATCTCCGTGTATTGCAAGATCTATTTCGTCGAAGCGGTCATTGCATATCTCTCTGGATATTGAGCCGGTATCGCTGTAAACGGTGAATGGGTACGTTGTGCTGAATATAAATGGTCCGGCTACTATAATTGGCAGGATCCAAGTTACGGCAATAATTTTCTTGGTCCTCGATTTACTGTTGACCTTCATTGCAGATAGTGGATGAACGATTGCATAGTACCTGTAACAAGAAGCAACACGTTCATTAATTGTCAGCCATACTTCAAACTCAAATTTAAATGCAAATATCAGGTCGTTCACTTAATACGTATTTAAAGCATAACAAAAATGAACAGATGCATCAAGTACCAAATCAACTCTTATATCACAATAAAGATCACTTTCATGCAAGAACAATATTTTTTGTTGTTTCTTATATCACTATAACAGTATGATAATATTCATTGTAATAGATGTCTCTTCAAAAGGACGGTCAAGAGAATGGGACGTACTTGTCAAGGCTTTTATTATATACACAATATTCAAATTTATGCTAGAAACACCGCGGTGTTGTTATGTTTCATAAAAGAAACTTTCGTAAAATCATTTATTGTGATGACCAATGCAACTATATTCTGCACGATTTAAATCTCGGAGTAACCAGATTTACATTGTTACTATCAATGGGCTGAACACTGATATTGCGGACTTTAAAACAATATTTTCCAAACAAATTGAATCGATTATTAGTGCGTCTTTATTGATTTGAGAGATCCTAAATTATTAGACCAAAAACTGAATTACGATAATTATAAAACTGTGAAAAATAAAAAAGCAAGACAAAAGTTTCTAAGGCATATTGAAAACGCAATCTTTCCGACCCTTTCATAGTTAATAATACTGTCTAGAAACTATAAACATGGAGACGAAAAAGCCCATACACAAGCACAAAGCTTCAGTTGTTCCTTTCATCACCGCTTTCCAGCTTTAGTCAATATAGACATTATTCAAAGCTTCCAATCCGACCAAACATTTTTAATCATGTCTTAACAATTAAATTGTATCCAGGGCAAAGGTCTAAGGAAGTATAGTAATAATCTGTTAGGTGATATCGACCATTAGAACACTATTTATAAAATATGAACGAAATAAAGCAGCAATATATGCTCCCCGCATATGATTGTGAGTAATTGTCGGATATAAAAGATCACGACATACAATGCCCGAGGGACGAGCATCATTTTTCTTATAGTTTACTTATGAAAATAAGGAGAAAAGCTTTATCTTACAGTTTCTATAAGAAGAGAGAGACTAGCAATCGTGAACAGCACTTTAAATAAACAAGAGGACCATGATGGCCCTGTATCGCTCCACTGTTTTTTATGCGAAAAAAGCGTGCATTGCGCATTGGTTGAAATGTACTCAAGCATGTGACTTTTTCTTTCTATCCCTCATCCCACTGGGCGCTTAAAGTTGGAAGGAAGAGCATTTTGATATATGGAAAACGTTTCTACGGTGTAAACTAAACAGACTAAAAAGCCCGGGAATTGTCGCACAGGTCCTTTGCTTAAAACGTAGGTACATTTATCTCTCCAAAAGATATTGTCTTTCTTTCTATTTTACATATTTTTAGATGCTGAAGATCAAATCTACGCATGTTCTACAAGATTAATGAAAGTTCCTTCATTCAATCATGAATCTTTTTCCGAAATTTCAAAAAGCGTTTGTAGGTTTCAAAATTTCTGTAACTTATATTCATATAATTCATTACATATGCAAACTACCTAATGACGTAGATCACCTGAACTTTACTTCATTCTTGAGGCATTAGTGAGTGTAGCAGGATTGTTAACGTGGTAAAGAAATTGTATATTGTACAAAGAAAATATTTCCCTGAGGAAAACATAAAGTTACGAGTTGTTCAGGTTCATGAGGTGCCGAAAGACAGTAGGAATAATAATTTTGTAGAGGTTGTTTGTTAAACAAAGTAAATGTTTATGAGACAAAAAAATGAATTATAATTCATCAAAATGTTGCGATCATGGCAACACTACTTGCATATGGCGTGAGGTTTTAAGAGATATCATGACAAACAATTAGCTTGACCTAGCTTTGAAAGATAATGTCTACAAACGGACGCAAAAATACTTGATTCCCATGTTTTTTGACGAATCAAATTTTCTTTAACAACTTTTTAATGGGAGCCTTCATGGGATACATTTGGCCCCAGGGGCATAATTTGAACAAACTTGGTAGAGAACTATAATATGTCACTACAAACCAAATTTGGTAGCACTAGGCCCAATGGTTAGGCCAAAAAAAAATAGTCTTGGTTCAGGGAACATGGCCAGAAAAATGTACGAGGGTAGGTAGTTTTTTTTATTATTATTATTATTTTTTACCAGTCGTCTGATTTCAGGGTGAAAAAGGGTCAGTTAATGCACCCATGATTGTTTAAACACTGATAAATTGATTAACCAGGCCTTTTTCTTTTCGGGNGGGGGGGGGTTTTTTTTTTTTTTTTTTTTTTTGGGGGGGGGGGGTCGTTAGGGTTGGGGCAAAAAATTGGGTCGGTCGGGTTCCCTGAACCAAGACTTTTTTTTGGCCTTATGTATAGGAAGATTTTTTAAGTTTGCACAAAAGAAGCTTTATATAAGCAAATGTTCAGTTTTGTGACCCCCGGGGCAGGGTCATTTTTGAGCCCAGGGGAATAATTTGAACAAGTTTGGTAGAGGACTATAAGATGTCACTACACACCAAATTTAGTAGTCCTAGGCTCCATAATTATGAACAAGAAGATTTTTAAAGTTTGCACAAAATAGGTATGATTCAAGCATATGTTCATTTTTGTGACCCCCGGGGCAGGGTCAAATTTGACCCCAGGGGCATAATTTGAAAAAACAAAGTAGAGCCCTATGCCATACGGTTATGGACAAGAAGATTTTTAAAGTTTGCACAAAATAGGCCTTATTTAAGCGTATGTTCATTGTTGTGACCCCCGGGGCAGGGTCCAATTTGATCCCAGGGGCATAATGTGAAAACACTAAGTAGAGAACTATTAGATGTCACTACATACCAAATTGTGTAGCCCTTGGCCCAATGGTTATAGACAAGAAGCTTTTTAAAGTTTTCACAAAATAGGCCCTATATAAGCATATGTCTAATTTAACGACACCCGGGGCAGGGTCAAATTTAACTCCAGGGGCATAATTTGAAATATTTGGTAGAGGACTATTAGATGTCACTACATACCACATTTGGTAGCCCTAGTCCCAATGGTTATGGACAAGAAGATTTTTAAAGTTTTCACAAAATAGGCATTAAACAAGCAAATTTTCAATTTTGTGACCCAGGGGCAAAATTTGAACAAATTCGGAAGAGGTTTACCCCAGGAACATAAAAACTTTTGAAGAAACTCTCACAGATGATTATGTCCAATATATAGGACATTTAAGTAGCTGGACTATGAAAGATCTATGATGACAAACTAAAAGAGCCCGTTATTTGGCCGAGAGCTGAATGGGTTCAAAATATGGAGAACCCCTCAAAACTACGTTGTAACATCAAATAATACAATTATGCGAAAGAAAAAATATTACCAGATTAATTTCATGGACTTATAGTAGATAACCAATCTGATATGTTAGATGAAACTACCTAATTCTAAAAAAAACACTATACCAGTATCAAAATGTAAACGGTTACGGTGAAGATTTAAATATGTTTGCTAATGACATAGAAATACCCAAACTTTCAAGTGCACAATTAAATAGTCTGACAGGAGCAATCATATAAAAAGAGGACTTTATTGTTTAATAAACATGGAAACAAATATAAGCCTAGGTTACACATTACATATTCAAGGCATTTTGGCCAAAATGGGGCACCATTGTTTGCAGAGCTCTAAATCACGCTTGTATAAGTGTACATGTATCCGTTAATCAAACGCAAGGTATAGTTACATGCGTGCCAAAATGTGATACATCTTAACAATTTGTAGAGAACTTGCGGACAATAACGTTATTAAATAATGTATATAAAAAAAACTTCAGCCAATTATTATATATTATATTTAAATTAAAAACTAAATTTTGAAACTATTCAACTTATCTTTTGGGAATTTAAGCATGTCATTTGTGCAGTCATTTGACGTTCAGGGAAAACTGGGCTTAATGCATTTCCGTTAAGTGTCATTGCAGATTAGCCAGTGCTGTTCGCACAGGCTAATCAGGGACGACACTTTCCGCTTTTATGGAACTTGTCGTATAAGGGAGATGACATTTTACGCACATGTATTAAGCCCTGTTTTCATACAACGAGGCTTATATGAATATATGCTGCGTATGTGATTGCACCTACTGTTTGCCTCATTTATTTTATTTATCTTTGTTTGCGAGTGAGTTCATTAACATGTTCTTATGTGTATATGCTAATATTTATGAAAGCGATAAACGCGTAATCCCCTACCTTTCTATGGAGATGGCGACGAGTGTGAGGACGCTGGCGAACACGAACACCGGCAGCAGATAGTACACAACGGAGCAGAGTCCGTCACTGCGGAATATGTGCCAGCCGCAGGGGGCGGTGTACTCGAGCAGCTTGAGCGGCATGACTAGGGCCGCCACGAGCAGGTCAGACACGGCCAGGTTCACGATATAGTAGTTGGTCACCGTGTGCATGTGCGAGTTGATCCACACTGTCCAGATCACTAGCATGTTGCCGAGCAACGCTAGCACTGCAACCGTGATGTATAGAATTATCAAAATTATACCGATCGCAGGTATCTGTGTTAGATCGCTATGAAACGCTATGACAAACGAGCAAACATCTATGTCAAACGGTGAGTCGAAAGTGTTATTAAGCGAACCGTTTGTTGTTTGATTCGTGTTATTCATGTTTTTTGTAATTTAACACAGGCTTTGTTATATTGACAATACGCAATTAATCCTCTTCAAAGTAAGACAGCAAAAGCAACGTTATTTATTCGAATGCGAGACATTCATTTCATCACAGTTTGCGCAATCAAATAATCAATCCAATAATATGTATTATCCAATCGGTCGGGTTTACAAATGAAGAATGGTCTGCTCTCCTGCCGATCATATGCTGCCACCTGTCTCGTATTGGCTCTATTTAAATCCAATACACTGTTGCTATAGCTTCTCTCTCTGGATTGATGCGCATGTCTGTAAGCAGCTTCACTGACACTAGATTCTACACTAAACATAAATTTGTGTTGATAGATCGTAATATAAATGCATTAGATATTTCCATTTGTAAAAATTATTGAGTTAACGTTATATCCAAACATAAACATTGTTTGTTTCTTTATCCAATTTAGTAATGTTACCATTTCACCAAGCCAATGCTAAGTGCTCAATAAAGAAAAACAAACAAGATAGAGTAGAGTGTTCACCGTTCTTTCGTGATAACTTTGGTACAAATGGACAATGTCTGAACTACAGTGGTCTCTTCGCAGTAGGACATTTCACTGACAAACGGTATTTTAATCGAGTATGAAGTGTTTACTAAACATCGGTAAGTACCGTATACTACGATTGCACCCACAGAGAAGAGTTACAATGCCTCATTCAGTCGCTTTTATGACCATTGTGGTATAATAAAATGCGTCATTCGTAAGTTATATGAAGATCAATATTAAATCTATTATAGCTTGAGATTTTAATACTATTGTTTTACACGCTAACGCAGTTATTCGGTTGCCTTTTCATGTATTTATATTCCGTTTAATTGGTATGTAATTTATCTTTAATTCTTTAATATTTATGTTAATTTACACGTGTTTATATTATTAATAATTTTGGAATAAGACTTAGATTTAAAACCCCAATTCTTTGCTTCTTTTTTTAAATGCGGTGATCCTAGCTTTAAGCATTTGAATGTATGTGTAACGCTGTGTTTTGTGAATTGTCTTGTATTCTGTAGACAATAACCCTTCCTTCCTTCGTAATAAGCATTTCTCCGACGAAAGCGTTAATTTTGTTTCATATTCCTATATTAAGTTGGTAAGATATTAAAACTGCAAATACACAAAAAAAAATTGAAGAGCCAATATATAGCAAGATCATAATGGTCTTATTTATGTATCAGAGTCTATTAACAAACAACATTTTAGATGTGTTAAGACATAAAGAGGAAATGAAACTAGCGTTAGTATTACATTGTAGCATTTAGACTTTAGCTGATACACACGATAACGGCATATGATTTGAAGCAACGAACACGATAACGACATATGATTCGAAGCAATGCACACGATAACGACATATGACTTGAAGCAATGCACACGATAAGGACATATGATTTAAAGCAATGCACACGGTAACGACATATTATTTGAAGCAATGCGCACGATAACGACATATGATTTGAAGCAATGCACACGATAACGACATATGATTTAAAGCAGTGCACACGATAACGACATATGATTTGAGCAATGCACACGATAACGACATATGATTTGAAGCAATGTACACGATAACGACATATGATTTGAAGCAGATATAAAACGTGTGTGCTCAATACTCCGAAAAAAGACTTTATTGATACATTTTGAAGAATTAAGCCTTTTACTCACAAAACCAACACGAAAACACTTCTCCATTGCAAAATGTTTCTATACAGTGTGAACATGTTGCAGTTCGACATTTATTTCCGACCCGTTGGCCAGACCCATTGGGGACAAAAAGCCATTTGTCTTTTGGAAGTTATGCCACATAATTCAGAGCTAAATCCTGCTACTGTCCGATGGGAAATTATAAGATCATGTTTAGAAAATTAAATCTATCGGAGATAACACTGAACAATTTAGTCGCTCTCGTTCAATGTTTACCTCGAGCACAATATTATGGACGGATTTGAAGAAACATATTGATCAAATTAAATTAATTTTATGTTTAAGGTTGTGTCATTAGTTGTTGATTTTATTCATTACTCAATTGTTTTTAAATAAAGAGGGTATACGAGAAATTCACATGTTCAATAAAAGAATGAGAATATCGATCAACTATGTATTGTTTAATAGTCCAGGGAATTTCAGCAAGGTTTACATAAAATCCAATTTACCTTACTGCTGATTATTATGCCATTACTGCTTTTGGATGGGATTGAC
Source organism: Dreissena rostriformis (assembly GCA_007657795.1). NCBI lineage: Eukaryota > Metazoa > Mollusca > Bivalvia > Myida > Dreissenidae > Dreissena > Dreissena rostriformis. The sequence goes on along the minus strand of VMBQ01000026.1, from coordinate 451,398 downwards.
ATTATACATTACAATACAAGCGATGTACATGTTTAAAATACAATTCATTTATAAATATTGAAACAAGAGATACACTCCTTAGCCGGGATACACTACCAACCCGAGACGTTAGATCTCGACATTATAGTATCGCGGACAGTGAACCATCTTTCAGTGCTAATTGGAGTTGTGTCATGAAGATTAATGTGTCTAAAATCAACACTGTATTATTCTTGTATACGTATCTCGCTCTGGCATATGGCGTTCTCAAAACAGTAAGAGATTCGTAGGCAATAACAATGTAAGGTGTAAACATCGTATTGTCGTTATTTTAAATAATAATTGAAATAATAGATTTTTGAACTTAGCGTAGGTTTACTCGTTTTTATAAAGGATGCACCATTTTGTTTTCTGGAAATTATTTTGTCACATTTCATATTAATTTCCTTTTATCATCAGCTCGTGTCAGGCAATATATTTGAGTCATATACATGCTGGTTATTGTGATTACTACTTATACTCGCGAACTGAACTTCAGTATGATCTAAACAATTCACAAACAACATACACGGACATCAAAACATTAAAACAATAAAATTATAATTATTGTCCTTTTTATTGATTTTAATTATATTTAATCCTATTAATGATACATATGCATGCAAGCTATGTAATTACATAGCTTGCATATATATGCATAATACATAACATTGTTTATTAAACTAGGGGAATATTTGAATATTCGAGAATCGATCAAATATTCCAATCCCAAATAGCGAGTTGTGGTTCGGATAACAGCTGCCATCAATAAGATGATATTTGGCATACGGGAAGTGGGTGGAAAGGGGCAATGTTTTAAGTATTTTAATTTTCGACCCTCTTGTGATTGGAATTATTTCACAGGCCCAAGCTTAAACGAGAAGGCAATATTTACATTAGTATATTATTAAATGAGGATAACGCGAATATGGTAACTGAAAATATCTTATACCGTCTAATAATAAAAAGTATTCAGTGACTAATGACGAACAAAATCAATTATCGTTCTCTAAAATGATTTAACTATCCACATTTTTTTTTAAATGCATAAACGATAAGACTTATACTGGTAAACGTTGCAATCACCATATTTGATGTCCAAATAGTTTTCTACGCATCTCACTTATACTAAGATATATTTATATGCTGATCTAGCACATGACATGTTTAGTCAATGCGATACTTAAGGGAATAGAAGACATCTATTGAAATTAGTAAGAAAGGAATGGAAACGACTGGGCGAAGATTGCTGTATGTAATTCCTATCCTGAGACGCATGCTGTCATAGAACAACGTGAGAAGAGAATTGATTATCAACCTGGTAACGAGGTTAAGTAACAAAACTGCATGGATGTTGGTAAATCAATGTTAACAGGTCCATCACTTTGAATTTAATGTAATTAACCGAAAAGGAAATGGCTTACACAAACATAATGTTCAACGCATTGATCTGTGAATTCAAACTGCTAAGTAATACACAAGAATAATCACTACAGATTAGTAAGTTCAAGAAAAATCTTTTAAATTCGATTGAAATATTAAAATTAATATATTGCTAGAAAATTGATGGCTTTCGAAATCTTCAAAAGGAATAAAAAACTTTTTTTTATTGCAAATATAAGAATCCAGACATTTGTAAATCAACCATATACTATGAACTTATAAATTATACTTCAATATCTCCTATAAATTGTAATATGACCGATCGTGTCACTATTTGTATTGTTATACCTCATGTGATTATATATAAAACAAACTTTGCAGTAACAATATATCAATCAATTTGATATTACTCGATACATTTCGTATTAATTAAACATACATTACTTATTATTTAAACCAATGCAGTTTTGATAACACGCCATTGTGTAGAAATGCCACGTCCAAAATAGCTGTACACGCCATGCTAAAAGTGAACTGTATGGAAGGCTGATCTTACCATTTTTTAATAACTTGTTAGCGGACGTTTTCTTGTACGGTACACTTAAACAGATATCACATAGGTTGCGATACAACGTGTACTTACTCCTATAACTGTAAATGTTAATCTTGGTAAGCCTGTTGGTTGACATTACCATCCACGGGTTTATAATACGTTGTTTAAGTATTGGTAGAGTTTGATACAAATTTGATATCAGCTGAATGCCGATCATCACTGTCCGAAGATGGGAAGGCTGCAAAAGGTTTACGACCTGGTGTAATTTTAATTACAAAATAAGCTTTAGCTATTTGTGAATTGATACTTGTTAATTGAATGTGTTACACGCGCGGTACGAGCTTGTGTTCATGGCTGCTTAAACGATGACCAATCTGCTATCGTCTTAGTGTACAAACATGTTTTTTAATAATTTATTAAAACAAATGTAGTTTTCGTTCATTGTGCTAAGAAAAGAATAATAATCAAAAGGAAATTAAATATTGTTCGCATACTTGCTCGCAAATCGAAGAAATTACACCCGGTATATTACTTCATGTACCATAGTGGCATCGTGTGTTTAGTTGTAGATTCATTGTTATCACTATATTTACATTACGAGAACATGGCATAGTGTATTTATTTGTAGATACGACAGTGTTTTATTTAAGGTAAGTGAACATTTCCTATTTACTACGACATTCGCTAATATTACTGATAAAAAAAAACGCAAATTTCCCGGGTCGCATTTAATTATGTTTAACCAAGATTCGAGGATATCATTAGACTAACTAGCACACGTGTATGAACAATTAGATGTATCAGGCATTATTGTGATTTTTGGGAAGTATTCGATGAGCCTAAATCCGCAAATTAAGCGTTACCCACTGATAGCGTTTGTTTCAAGACACATCGGTTAGTGTACGCAAACTAGGACTGGATAAAATGTTATTAATAATGACACTAAGTTTGATTTTCACAGAGGTTTGTCTCTTATTTAATAGAAAGGGACAGGAACACGACACGCGAATCCTACAGTAATTGAATCTATCCATACTTTCAGAAATATTGAAACGATTACATGCACTCACCGTATTCCCATACCAGTTAAGAAAGGTTTTCTAACTATGACCTACACTAATCGAATTCCCTCAATGAATGATATCTTAAAACTAAAGAAATTTGTTTTGGTTTAAATTACATAAAGTATACGTTAATTAAAATAATAACATACATATCAAATATAAGAAGAGTAAAGTTTTGCAAATGGTGCCTGAACAGCATTATGATATTTTTTAAATCTGATTTTATTTAATTTAAACAATAATTTTTTGTATTGTGTTATAACTAAATTGTGAAGTGTTTTGCATTGATTCAATAGTATGTCATTCTAAACATCATTTTTAAATAACTTATTGACCAAACTGTTTTTGTTAAGTTTTGGAATCTATATAAGCATGCTGTATCGGTATGCGTTTGTGACTGTTTTTCTATTTCAAGAAGCAATAACAGAGGCATTGCTGCGACAGTACTCCGAAGTGTGCAAAGCCTAGCTCAATAAGAATTACCGAATTCTGTCCGCATACCATATTACAACAATGATTCAATACTGATAAGAAACGACGTGCACGTAACTTTGTTCACAGTTGAATTGACACCAGCAAACCGATACATAATATTATTTTAATAACGTTTATTTCGATATTCTCCTCGTTTTGAGTGTTCATTTTGACCTCGTTTAGGAATGAATATGCTCCAAATTTATGTTCCAACGCAGAACCAAGGTTGTTTTCATACTGGTGTTTTATGATTGTTAAGTTATGTCTTATTGTGTGTTGTGCTGCATAAATCAGTTGGTCATTGCCCTAAATGCGCATTTTATTGTTTTATTCGATTTGCGTCGTCGCTGAACAAAGCGACATTTCTCGGGAACTTCCTTTATAAAGAACGTTACAAATTCACATACAATATATATATCATATTTTAATCTTGTTTGAGAAAATTAAATTAAATTGTTGACTAAATTTTAGCCTGCGCTGGGAAAACGGTGTTAAATGCATGTGCAGATCGGGGACTACACTTCTCGCTTAAATTATATTGTTGTGGTTTGTATTAAAGGAAGTCTCTTCTAAGAAAAAATAGTGTTTATGCGGAAAGTGTCGTCCCTTATAAGCCTGTGCGGCCGACGCTTTAAACGCATCAATAAGTCCCGTTTTCCAAGAGCGTGACTCAAATGTGACACGGAACAAACCCGATCAATAATTTAATGACACAAGGTTTTCAACAAAACAGAAAAATATTTTATGATAGTATTAATGCATTAGATATGTTTATGTATATATTAATTGAATAAACCTTCTATCCGAGAATACACTCTGTGTAATCCTACTACAAATATATCTATGCTTACATTAAACCAAGCCAATAATAAATGCTCAATTAAAAACAGAACAAGATTGAATGCTCACTATGTTCAAAGAAAACTTGGGTAACAAGTAGGGTCGCCGCAACCAAAGTGGTCTGTTATTAACATTAGCAATAGGACACTTCACTGACAAACGGTATTTTAATCGAGTATGAAGTGTTAACTAAACATCGGTAAGTACCGCATAATACGATTGCACCCACGGGAAAGGGTAAAAAAGCCTCATTCAGTCGGTTTAATGACCATTCCGGTATAATAAAATGCGTCATTCTGTACTTAAATGAAGAACAATAGTTAATCTATACAATCCTGAGATGTCTATACTATTTTTTTTAACGCTTACGCAGTTATTCGGGTGCGTTTTCATGTTTTATATTATCTTTAATTGGTGTGTCATTTATATTCAATGCTATTAACAATAATGTTAATTGACACGTGTGAATGTTGTGATTAATGTTGGTCTAAGAATCAGGTAAAATAAAAAACAATGCTTTGCTTTTATCGTTCTAATGCTGTAACCCAGCTTTAACCATCTGTATGTTTAATGTTGTGTTGTATGAATTGTTTTGTACTCGGTAGGCAATTTACAACCCTGTCTTCAATACAAGAATTGCAAATGGTAATAATTATTTCTCTTACGAAAATGTTATTTCATATTCCTTTATTTAGTCGTTAAGGTATTACACTTGAAAATAAATAATACATTCAAACAGTCACTTAATAGCAACATCAGACTGTATTAACAACCAGCACAGTAGATGTGTTTAACATATAGAGAACGTGAAACTAGCATTAGAATGTTCGAATTTAGCTGATGCATAAGTTAACAACATATGATTTGAAGCAAATATAATGCGCTCAATCATCTTAAAAAAACATTTTGTTTTATGCATTCGTATGAATTAAGCCTTTTACAAACAAAACCAACACACAAACACTACTGAATTGCAAAATTGGTCTTTACAGTGTGAATATGTTACAGGTTGAGTTTTATTTCCGACCCGCTTGCCAGACCCATTGGGGACAAAAAGCCATTTGTCTGTTGGTGGTTGTGCCACATAATTCAGAGCTCAAGTCCTTCTACTACCCAATGGCAAATTATAAGATCGTGTTAAGCAATATAGATCTTTTGGAGATAATACGGAACAATTGTGTCACTCTCGTACAATGTTTACATTGAACACAAAATTATGGACTGATTTGAAAAAACATATTGACCTAATTTAATTACCCTTATGCTTTAAGGCTGTTTCATTATTTGTTGTTTTATTCATCATTCAATTGTTTTCAAATTAAGATGGTATAAGAGAAATACACACGTTCAATACAAGAAAGAGAAGATCGATGAACTATGTATGGTTTAATATTCGAAAGAATTTCAGCAAGGTAAAAATAAAATCAATATTACTTTACTTTACTGCTCATTATTATGTCAGTATTGCTTTTGGATAGGGTTTGGTATAAACATTGTAATACATGCGATTTACATGTTTACAATACAATGAATGTAGAAATATTCAAAAACCGAGAAACACTACTATCCCGAGATACACTAGCAACTCGAGACGTTAAATCTAGAAGTTATAGTATCGCGGGCGTTGAACCATCTTTCAGTGGTAATTGGAGTTGTATCCGTTCATAACGTATCTCACTCTTTCATACATTACGTGCTCGAATCAGTAACAGATCCGCAGGCAATAAAATTGCAATGTTAACAATCCGTATTGTCGTTATTATACGTACATTCCTGAATGCAAGAATAGATGTTTGAACTTAGCAGAAGTTTAATTAGTTTTTCAAAGGATACACCAGTTTGTTTCCAGGAAATTNCTTGACAAATGAGCCCAAGCGTACGTATTCAGTGAATACAGCATATACATATATATATATATAACTTCTAGCGAGCAACGAGTACAGTGTTTCTAGACATCTGTAGCATCTATTGTGACAAATAATTCGTAGCTAACGGTTCTGTTTTAAAGAAACACAATAATAAATAAATAATTAAGCAGAAAAGAAAAAAAAATCAACAAACAAAAACAAAAAGAAACAAAAAAGGAACGTATACAATGTACAAAGAGCCTGACAAATGAACAATTCAATTGATCATACACAGTCCAATACATTCAATAGGTTAACAAGGTGAGGACAAAATATCACTAGGATTCTAACTTGTTTTTTCTAAGTTTCATAGCATTATATATGAATTTTGCTGTATTTTTACTTTACTTTCTCTCTTTTCAGACATGATGTATTTGAATTTAGTAATATTTGGCCAGTTCGATGAAATGTTATAATCTTTTCTCAGATCTGAGTAGGCGGTACAGCATAATAGAAAGTGGTACTCCGATTCAACAGCATTTTGCATACAAAGTTTACATATTCTGTTTTACAATGAATGTAGAAATATTCAAAAACCTAGAACACTACTTACCCGAGATACACTAGCAACTCGAGATTTTAAATCTAGACGTTATAGTGTCGCGGGCGTTGAACAATCTTTCAGTGCTAATTGGAGTTGTATCCGTTTATAACGTATCTCACTCTTTCATACATTACGTGCTCGAATCAGTAACAGATCCGCAGGCAATAACAATGCAATGTTAACAATTCGTATTGTCGTTATTATACGTACATTCCTGAATGCAAGAACAGATGTTTGAACTAAGCAGAAGTTCAATTAGTTTTTCAAAGGATACACCAGTTTGTTTCCAGGAAATTATTGTATCATACGTGATATTAAATACCGTTTGCTTGTATACAGGCATTTTGTAAAAATTCATCTGTTCGTGTCAGGTAACATGTTTAAGTCATATTCAGGTTAGGCAATATATATTACTTCATAGAAATAACTTTCAACATATCGACAACTGGTTACATTACTTTAAATTTTGCTACAATTACTAGTTACGCTCGAATAATAAACTGGTAATATGGTCTAAAAGAGTCATATTTATGCTCACTAATGACATACACGGATTTCAAAACGGTAAAAAAATAACAATACTAATTGTATTACGTTTAATTGGTTAAGATTATATCAAGTTTTAGTAACTAAATGATATACATGTTATATATGTAGGATGGGGAAGAATATTTGAAAATCCGATAATTTCGATTCGAATAATCGACTTTTTCCAAACACACTTCCACAAATTGTACAAATGCGAAGTCTTATTTTTGGTTTAAAGCAGAAGACTTCAGCGTATCTGTCCTGGGTTGGATAACAACTTCAATCATTTACTGAGGTGATAAATGGCATACGGGAGGGTATCTAGGAAGGGGTAATGTCTTTAGTGGTTTTGTCACGCAGTTTGCAACGGTGTTAATACACATTGGTAAATCTTTTGTAGAATATAATTGACATGTTATTCAAAGTTAAGCGTCTCGCAATTTAGACAAATGACTTATGTTTACTTCAAGGAGCCATTCATTTTAATAGCTAGATCCATACATTAAATCCATGATTTACTTATCAGAAATATAAACAAATTAATATTAAGTATTTCCAATAATTACCAATTCATGTAAGCTCGGTCTTTATGTTCAAGACAATTTCGACTCTAGCCTTCATTAAGTTAAAGCCATTACCAAAGTCCCACTCTCGTGTTTGAATTATTTCACACGCTTAAGGCACACGACGATGGCAACATGCAATAAGGTATATTATTTAAATAAATGTGGATTACAGTGATATGTATGCCGAACATGTCTTAAACATTATGAAAATAGAATTAATGAATTAAGAAATAACGAACATAATAATCAATTATCGTTTTCAAACATGACAATAGTATCGCCGTGCCCAAAGAAACATATACGAACATTTTTATTCTGGTACATGTGACAATCAGGCACGGTAATTTTGTCCTGCAGTTCGTAAGTTTGGGCATCAAAAAACGAATTGTGATACTTGTATTTGCATCATTTCATCGTGCCTTATAAAATTTGAATTATGTTGATTTTTCGAATATTACAACATGAAGTAAATTAATTGCAATTTAATCAACTTCATGTCCCCCTTTATTACTGTTTATTTAAAGTTGCGATGATATGAGGTAACATCTCTATTTACACTTGAGTTATTCGTGATTTAATATGAGGTAAATGAAGGGCTTTGCATGCATTTGAACTAGTTTAAACCACCAACAGTGTGAAGTTAATTATTCATATTCGGCGACCACAACTTAAACCATTGTGTTGTGTATAATGTCCTGTTGAATGTAATGTCTTGAGTTGTAATTAATTATATGCCTTATATCATTTACTAACGAACAAGATTGTATCTACTAGTAATGTTTATTGAGTTTTACTATTCATATGGGTTTATTAAAATAATGGGCGCAGGATGCGTACATTAACTCTCAATATAAACGCTTGTTAAAGTATGTATTGCTTTCTTGCATGCAGCCTTAAATGATGCTTAAACTCTTATAAAAATAGGTTCCTTATTATGTCTCTGGAGTTGCTTGATTTCTGTCTTCAATTGTATAAAACTATAATACGGTTTTATTTGTTTCTTGAACTAACCAACGATCAGTTACGTTTTAAAATATGGTGCATTTTAATTGATAAATAATCCCCACGTGTTTCGCTTCGGATCTCACTGTTACTTCGATATACGTATTTGCTGTACTAGAACAATGCATGTGTAGCCCATGGTATCCTAGAGGGAATTAGAGCCAACTATTAGCATTGAGGAGACACGGATAGAAACAAATGGGCGAAGATTGCTCTCTGTTATTGGTATCATGAGACGCATGCGGTCTCAAGATAACGTGAGAACAGAACTGATTATCAAACTGGTAGCGTAAGTAAGTAACGAAATAACAAAATTTATCAGGATATTGGTTTATCAATTTTAACAGATCCACAGTTTTTACACGAATAACTGTAAGTATAATGTTATTAACCAAAAGCGACACCGGTCACATAAACATAATCTTCAAACAATTGATAAATGAAATCACTCGGGAATATAATAACGGAGAATACTCACTAAAGAAAATTCAGTTCACGGAACAGCTTTTGAAGGTTGGAGTGGGATATTGCAAGAAAAAGGATAGTTGTTGGTCCGCTATGAATCTTCTAATTGGAATTAAATGCAAATGTAAGAATTCTGAAATTTGTAGATCATAAACGTGTCACATGTACGTAATGTAGGATGGTGCACCCCATTTCATAACATGTCCCTTTGCGTCTGGTTTCAGGAATGACACAAATAAATAAAATAGTATAACAAATACATATAATTACATATCATGACATTATCCAGCTACCGTTCTGTTTATTCAGATAAAGTATTTTATATAAAAAACATACCAAATAGAGGCTGTTGTATTGTATGTTTAATCCGAGGATGTTGATGTCAACCGCCACTTCAGCGTGTACAATACCAATAGTGCTCTGGGAAGTGGAATCGCGAGTGTTTATTGCTGATGTTTGTGTGCAAAAACAGCTGATAAATTTAAGCATCACGAGCCGATAAAGGTACCAATTAAGTATCAAATTCTGTAAAGTTTGGTTCGTTCTTTTCTAAGCTCAACGCGAGGGTGACATGAAACTCAAAGCAACTTTGCACGCAACACATACTTTGTTCATAATTTGTCGATAATTTATTAACGGATTTCGTCAAAAGTTGGAACCTGAACTTATAAATACTATTTTTATATCTCGTAGAATTTTACGATGAATATAAAATAAAAAAGTCACAATATTAAGCAACATAAAACTGTTTACTTTTCTTAATGTTCATCAAACAGTTAATCTAAAATAATCATGAACTAAATATATCTATTTCTGGTTGTTAAGTATAATTTATATAAACTTTATATTGCTCAGATGACTTATTGACCCATTTATTTCATATTGAACCCATATCACGTATATTTACGTGACTTGCTCAAGTAACATTTCTTTATACCTAGAGAACGACGCTTTTTATTGTTACACCGCACGCGATTATTTCTATATAAAACATTTATTAAGTACTAAATAACCAACAATCATGGCTTATAATCAGACAATCCTATTTTACAATTGCAATCAAGTGTAAAAATATGCTGAGTCTTCTTTTTGTGGAATAAGTAACACATGTATCGCGTTAGTTGTTCTGAATATAACAAACACACCATGTATTGGCATCATATTAACCAATTCGGTTTTGCGCGATACGGTTCGTAATTACGCATTGTTAATACATGATTCAAACCAACGCAGTTTAGACTTAAATAGTGATCACACGTCATCTTGTAAACATTACACGTCTTAAAAAGCTGTACACGTCCTGCCAGTAGTGAAAAGTACGAAAGGCTGATTTCAGTGTTTAATAACGATTGTTAATTGCACGATTTGTGTTGTTTGTTCGGTTTACTAAAATAAATATCACACTCCAGGTAGTGATACAACGTGAAGTTGACATTCCAAATGTTAATCTCGCCCGTGGATAGCCCTTCGGTTGAAATTATGATACGTTGAAGCACCCTCTATGGGGTGTGATATTTATTTGATATCACCGGAATGCCGATTGAATGTTCATAGTCTACACAATATTGAAGGTCTTGTTTTCACAACCATGTTCAGCTCGTCGCAAAAATGGTGTATACACTGTATGTTGTTCCGGCAATGGTTAAATAAGCGTGTAGTATGTTTGATAGGATACTTGTGAAATGCACGTGTTGCACGTGCAAAACGAGTGTGTGTTTAACCACGTGTCTGTTTAAACGATCGATCAATCTTCAATCGTCTTATTGCGTATACACGCCTTTTGATCAAATATACTCCGTTTGTGTTTTAAGATCATTTTCATAAAACAAGAATAATACGCAATGAAAATAAATATGTTTCGCATACGTGCATGCAGCCCGAAGAAACCACACCCGCAAGTCGCCCATCAGTGTCAGAGAGTCATGGATAAAACATTTGAAAGTAACTGCGAAGTAAATGTTCGAAATTATGCGTAGATACATAGATATTTAGCCGTGTAAGAGAAATACAAATTATTAAAGTGTTGCTATAGGAAGGACTTCCATTGTGTTTATTGTACCATGCGACATTATGACGATTTTTCATTGGCATGTGGAAATAGTAAAATTATTTTCCCGAAGTAGAGGAGATATATTTTCAATATAATTTAGAAAGCAGCTCAGTACCCCATGTGTTAATCAAGATTCGATTCATTCATAAGGTTAGCGTTATTCGGATCACAAAGTGTAACCATCGTTTAGCGTTTGTCTAGTCATGAGCGTTCGATACAGTAGTCTACTTATCAAATGGATCCCTGATCCTTTGTCGACATCCACATGTTCTACGCATATTTATTAACAAGAGCAAGAGCTTCTGAATAATTACTACAAAAGCCAACTTTGTCAGTTACATGTTTATTATACTTTTGTAATGTGTTACATTACGTAAACACATTTTGATATACTATCGTTGAACAATACAAAATATATGAAAGGAAAACTACAAAAAGATAAATGTAATTTATTGGCCAAATGGCGGAATATAGTTTACACCAGACTAGCACTAGAAGAAATAAAACCTCAGCTATAGACTAGCACTACAACTGAGGCATGTCGAGGAGGCGACCGGAAGTACTGCCATAAAGATAGCCCCAACCCCAGTTGCACTATTGATTTAGCTTCTCGTTTATGCAATCATTGCCACCAGATAATTCACCGCATCCTATGATAGTTCACAAGAGCTCAGCAAAGGGCTCACATTTATGTATGCAATTCATATGTCAACGAACACCTGGATGGTTCGGAAATAGATATCAGTATACACGCGCAATCGCTAAGGCCACCGCAACCGGCCAAACAAATTCTCGGTACGCCGTACCGTAAATAGTGCAGTGTAACATAGTTTACACGCGCAATCGCTAAGGCCACCGCAACCGGCCAAATAAATTCTCGGTACGCCGTACCGTAGATTGTCCAGTGCAATATATATAGTTAAATTTTCGAAATGCCACACTACTTTCAAAAGCAAAAAAAGAGCTATTCCTGGTACGCCTAAGCACGCCGTCCCATCGAGCGAGTACAAGAACACCCATGCTATACCGAAAATAATTTTGAAAGCATTCCTTTCACCTTCACACAGACTAGCAAAAGATGACGACACAATGCTAAGTTTACCTCCCCCGGACGTATGCATATCATTATATAGTTACATATTTATACGTTCAATGCTTCCGATCACCTCCAAAACAAAGAATTTCCGACTCATTTTTTCCCCCAAAGTCTATGACATGTCTTAAACTTATTTTAATGAACACTCGCGCACTGAATCCAAATACATGTCGAGTCGGACGTCAGATAAATGAACGCCATCATTCCTGTCAATATCGATTTTTAAAACAATCCCTCTTACAACGCGCATTATTTTGTGGCAAAATTGATTAACACATTTTCGTTTTTTTATCTATTGATTTGTTTTCCGTTTCCGGAACCCTCCAATTGAATCTTTGCAAAATGTCTGTCCAGACAATGATGGTCACCGGAAATGCAATATGTCAATATTCAATTGTGTCTTGCATTACCAATGAGACTTGAACGTTATGCCGGACCAAATCATAAACCCTTTAATAAAATACACTAAGAATTATCTCCAGGAACCAAGAGTCTAAAGTAAAATACACATAACTTAGGATTACAATCGCAATGAAGCACACTATGAAGTAAAGGACGGAACAAAATAATCAAGAAAACTTAGCTGCTTCAGGCTTAAGTAAAAACTCATCAATTGACATCCACAGTAAAGAACTCGGCTCGTGTTAGGATCCCATCTCACATGAACTAAAAATCTGGACTGAAATAAAACTAAATATCGACTTACATCAATGCAACATGACAAGTAAAAGTTATGTAACCGATTATTTTAACACAAACATATTCCTTAATAGGTGGGAGGGCGGAATAATCACCCTTTGTTTATCCTTCTCCCTATAATATGCCCGTAAAATACACACTTGGAATGGCAAATCAGTAGATTTGCAACTTCTATAAACCCAAAACGAGAGCTACAGCTGTGTTGCACGTGTCGGATTTATCACACCATTAGAACATGGCGTTCCTGGTGAATTGTGTCAGTTCCAAAACTGAAGTACTTTAGATTGACCACTCCAATGAGTCCATTTTCAATCCAATTCGTTATTTATATGTTATTTATGTTTATAACATTATCAAACCCAACAAGGCTTTGTAGTATGGGCTTTTGCAACCGTTATTGCGTCTTCTTCATGTTAATGCATTCCAATGATGTTTATATTTAACTATATGAGCTATGTTTCTAAAGCTGTATAATTCAATAACAGATTAATTTGATAAACCAATATTTCCCTTAGATTCCTTTTAGCGTGTGTCAAACCTATACAATTATGTTCGTAGGGTGCATCTTATTAGTGCGTAATTTAATGGTACTTAAATTGAACTGTATTCTCTTTTATTTGCAGCATACAAATGTGTTGTGAACAACTCTGGGTCATGTTTTGGGTCCTTAAACAAACCCAAATGCTTTACAAGGACCGTTATAAGACGATGATCCCTCTTTTATTCAATTTGTGTTGTGTATGTGTGTGTCATGGCTTTCTGTCCTGATGCTGTTTCAGACGTTTCATAAGTACAATATTGCCATCACGTCAAATTGGCATCGTGTATTCAGATATAGATACATACATATGTGCGATTCGATAGTGTTTTAGTCAAGATAAGTGACTTATCTCCGCTTTGCAACGACATCCGACAATACAACTGATTTAAACAAACGATTATTTACCAGAGTCACAATCTCTTATGTGCAATAGAGGTTCGAAACTATCATAATACTGACTAACATACGTATATGTACATTACTTTGTATTACGTAATATGTCATATTGGCATGCGTTTTGTTGATAAGAAAGTATGTCAATCGAAATAATATAAATTAGTTATTGACCAAATAGTTGTTTTATCAGTCTTTCATTCATTTACGCACGTTGTTTTGTTTTTCTAATAGTTTTACTATTTCAAAACGCAATAACAGAAGCATTGATGTGACAATGCTCCAATGTATACAATGCCTAGTCTAAAGGGTTCCCAGACAGGAATGATTTTCGCATGACATATTACAAGAATGATTCAGTTATGATATGAAAGAATCCATGGACTTTTTTGTCTAATGTTGCTCTTACATCAGCAAACCAATACCTAATTTGATTGCAATTTCGATTGCTGCAATAATCTCTTTTTGGTTTGTCCGTATGGCAGCTAAACTTATTGTATATGTTCCAATTGAACGTTCCAATTTGTAATTTAACTGGTTTTTGTTGTATTGCTTAGTGATGTCTTTCTGTGTGTTGTGCTGTATAAGTCAGTTTGTTATATGACTTAAATACGTCAATACATTTTTGATGTGTTTCGTCACTGCACACAACACAATTAGATAAAAAAAAATGCTTAAAATGAACAATAACAATACACATATTTGATATAATATTGTAAATTATATGTGTTACACACAACTATAATATGTTATAAAGGAACAGAGAAGAAATTTATCATATTTATTCTTGAAAGATGCCGACGTGATGACATGTAACCCTTTTAGGATTGTTGTACTGACCAGCTCTTTTATTTACGCCATTCTGAAAAGTATCAAACAGGAATAATTCTCTTGAAACGGTCCATGCAAAACAGTTGATTTTAATGGGACATGTACACATTTTGGTAAAATGACGATTTTCAAAAAAATTGTCATAGATTCATGAAATGAATGTATACATAATGTTTAAACAGCAAAACGACATCCCTGACTTAAAACGTTGCTTAAAATATTGGTTCAATAATGGATAATCATCATTCAAAATCGGTTAAATAAAAATTCGTTTGTAAAACATGTACTATTATAGCGTTTATGTGTATATTAAATAAGTCTGCTTGGCGAAGTGGTAGAGTATTAGCATTGGCTTCTAAAGGTTCAAGGTTCAAATCCAGGGTAAGCAATATTTTAAGTCAACAGTTTTATGCTTTTATTATTAATTTAGACTGTTCAAAGCAGTACAGATTTGTAAGTTAACATAGTTAAGAACCTTTTTAAAAAATACGAAAACCTGTGAACAAACCCCTTAAAATCTATGAAAATCTCCCACTTTACGAATATATAATTTACAAGTCACGCATATACAAAGATAGCTTGTGGAATTTCTCTTGCGATTAAAATAGTATATTGGAATACATATGGGACACATATGGAATATGAGCATATATGCTGAATGTACATGGTTGTATAAATCAGTTGTATCAATTATCTCGAATTGTTTTTCACATCGTAGCATCTATCGCAAATTTTAATTTGTTTGTTATGCATGATTAGAAAAAATCCATTATGTAAGTGAGTGTCGCAGATGCTAGACTAGCAGTTCAAATGACACATGAGCATTATGTGACTATTGTAACGTGCCATTAGAGTTGGAGAAAATGTATGTCTTTCTACAAAGAACATTGCGCATTGCATATCAATATTGCTTCAATCAAACTGAAATTCCTTTGAGGATAATTTAAACTTACGACTGAGTGTTTGTTTCAACAAACAAATTTACATGATCATTATAATCATAAAATAAAGAAATATGAGAGTTTAATGACTGTGAAAAGAATTACCAACATTCTTTGATCTTTGAGTTTCGTCCTTATTAGCGAATATTTACTTTTGTTTTCGAGAACTCAATATGAAACATGATTAAACTCACAATTAAACATGATTGAACTCACTATGATACATGATTGAACCTACTATGATACATGATTGAACCCACTATGATACATGATTGAACTCACTATGATACATGATTGACCTCACTATGATATATGATTGAACTCACTATGATACATTATTGAACTCATTATGATACATGATTGAGCTCATTATGATATATGAGTGAACTCATTATGATACATGCTTGAACTCACTATGATACATGCTTGAACTCACTATGATACATGCTTGAACTCACTATGATACATGATTGAACTCAATATGATACATGCTTGAACTCATTATAATACATGATTGAACTCTCTATGAAACTTGATTAAACTCATTATGATACATGCTTGAACCCACTATGATACATGATTGAACTCATTATGATACATGCTTGAACTCAATATGATACATGATTGAACTCACTATGATGCATAATTGAACTTAATATGATACATGATTGAACTCATTATGATACATGCTTGAACTCACTATGATACATGATTGGACTCCATATGATACATGCTTGAACTCATTATGATACATAATTGAACTCAATATGATACATGCTTGTACTCACTATAATACATGATTGAACTTAATATTATACATGATTGGGCTCATTATGATACTTGCTTGAACTCACTAGGATACATGATTAAACTCAATATGGATATGCTTGAAGTCATTATGATACATGATTGAACTCAATATATGATACATGATTGAACCCACTATGATACATGATTGAACCCACTAGGATACATGATTGAACACACTAAGAAACATGATTAAAGCCACTATGATATATGAATTAACCCACTTTGATATATGCTTGAACCCACTATGCTACATGATCGAACCCACTATGATACCTGATTGAACCTACTATAACACATGCTTAGCCCACTTTTTTAACCCGATTGAACCCCGTATGAAAAATGATTGAGTCCACTCGGATATATGATTGGACTCATTATGATACTTGATTGCACCCAATATGATACATGATTGAACTCATAATGAAAAATGATTGCACCCACTCGGACTCATGATTGATCCACTATGCTATATGATTGAACCCACTATGCTATATGATTTATCTCATTATGACACATGATTGAACTCATTATGAAACATGATTGAACCCACTAGGACTCATGATTGAACCGACTATGATATATGATTGAACCTACTATGATATATGATTGAACCCAATATGGTTCATGATTGAACCCAATATGATACATGATTGAACCCACTATGATATATGATTGAACCCACTATAATATATGATTGAACCCAATAAGATATATGATTGAAATTAATATGATACATGATTGATGCCAATATGATACATACTTGAACCGTGATTAAACACACTATGATTGAAGCCACTATGATGCATAATTGAGCCCACGATGATTCATGCTTGAACACACAATGCTACATAATTGAACGTAATATAAGAAATGATTGAACTCAATATGATACATGAATGAACCCACTACGATGCATAATTGAACCCACTATGCTATATGATTGAACCCACAATGAAACATAATTGAACCCAAAGTGTCACTTGTTCGAAACAACTAGGATAATATATTGAGCCCACTATGATACATTATTGAACCCAATATGATAAATGATCGAAACAACTAGGATAAATGATTGAACCCATTATGTTCCATGCTTGATAATAAATAACTATTAAATTATATGGTTTACATATGAAATATCTTTTTTTTTTTCCTTCGACTCTACTAGATTGCTTTATGCAGGTCACGATTTACAAAGTCTGTTCACATCTTGAAGCCTAAAAAACAACTTCATCTTTTCAAAATATCACCTCTTCATGAATCTTTGCTGTAGTGCTTTATCGATCTGGTTTTACCGTCATTTATAGCGTGTTATATTTGCAGAGGCAGCTGCGATAGAATGTATTTTCCATAATATGGTCTCCCGATCTTACGTATTAACATTTATTCGCAAATGTGTTCAACACAAACGGCGGCAATAATTAAGGTGAACCATACCTTATCAAGAGCATGTGTGTCCGCAAATTGGTATGAAGGGAACCCACAAAACAATAATTTTCGGCAGAACAGATGAGCTAGCGTAAATGTGTCATTAAATTTGAAATGTATATTATACAACACAATATTAGACTGTTAGAAAGCTACAATGCTATTAAAGAATACTTCTAAATTCTTTAAAATCAGAAAATATGTTTGCGTGAAAATATTATAAGTGTTGTAAGGCTTCAATCCATTACTGTTGTAATTAACTCGATCGTTATCCATGATACCTTACAATCGTTATCAAGGATTCTAAAAATAAACGTATCTTGCAATCATTAACTCAATAGCGGTACACTTTGATCAATATTGCATTACACAATGCGAACAAAAACAACACAACTACAAAATAAAAACAACAATTCACCAACATTTCAAAGCTTTCCATTTTATTTGATTTCGTTATAGCTTCAGGAACAGGAAGTGGGCGTCAGTCTTTTAATGTCAGTCTGTATTCGCGCAGCTATTTTCCCAAGACAGAGTTTTTCCGTAACTCCCCACGTAGCGGAGATAATTCTGTGTTCAATAGCATATTTCTTGTCGCCCACACTAAAACATGTTCTTTTGTTCTGTCTGTATATCAAGAAAGCGGAGACAAAATTGAGAAAGCAGGTGTAGGTTGCAACTAACAGGTCGTTTTTCATTGTAAATTACAAAACGTCGTGACAAAACTAGCTTAAACAACAACTATATTTTCTGTTGTGGATATTTAGAAAGGAAGTTATTCGTTTAGCGGATCTGCATTCCATATGTAAACATACAAGTGTCTTGTTTGGAAAATGAGCCACTCTTTTTTTAATTCATGTTTTGTGAATACAATACACTGTCGCGGCTTAAACATTCGACAGTTTTGCACCATACTGATAAAACGCAAATTTCAATAAAACATTTATAACAGCAACAACAACATAGTCATCCAACTTTAAGCAAGCATATACGAAATATTTACCGACGGATGGATATTAAAGAGAAATGTAAGATACACTAAAGGAAAATTTCTGTTAATGGTACCANTGATTGAACAAAATATGGTACATGAGTTAACCCATTTTGGAAAATGTTTGATTTTAAATAACAACAAAATTAGGAATTAGGAAGACAATATTTACTTGGAATTTACAAGAGTGTTTTATGCAGCCTGCAGGTCATGATTAATATAATGTATTTTCACATCGAAAATAAAAACCACTTCATCTTAACAAAAAATTACCTTTTATGAAATATGTGGTGTAGTGATTTATCGATCAGGTGTTTCATTGATAGCCTGTTATATTTGCAGAAGCAGCTGCGATAGAACGCATTTTACTTCAAAGTGCCTCTCTATCTTACGTATTTGCATTTATTTTATTTCAACAAAGACGGCGGCAATAATAAAGTTGCCCCATACCTTGTTAAGAGCTTGTGATTGAGACAAGTATTAAAGGTTCCCACCAAACAATCCTTCAAGACAGATCACGTTTTTGAGAGCGTTAATGCGTCATTCGGTTTGCAATGTATATAAGAAACACAATATGAGACTGTTACAAGGCTAAACTGCTACATAAGAATAGTTCACAATTATTTACCACCAGACAATATGTTTGTGGGAAATATTCAACATGTTGGAAGGCTTCAATCCATTACCGTGAGTATCAACTTGCTCGTTTTCAAAGAGACCTTAAGGCTCAAAATCGTCACCAAGACTTCTACATTGTATATATAAACTTATCGTGCAAACATAAACTCAATAGCGGTAAATTTTGATCAACATTTTATTACATTCCTATAAAACAACACAAACACAAAACACAAAACATAAACAAACACAAAACAAAAAGAAAAAACAATAATGTCCATTATATTTTAATTCAATCTAGCTTCAAGAACAAGGGGGTGGGGGCGGAGTTTCAACTTGTTTATTTCACTCCTTACGTGCGGAGATATTGTTATAAAAAAATAGTTTAATAATCAAGTATCGGAGATATTTATTTGTCGTGATGCGTTTACAGGGATTTTCTAAATTTATATAAAAAAAGAAGGTTGTTCATTTACCGGACCTGCTTTCCATACTTAAACATATGCCTGTCTTGTTTGAAAAACGAGACCACTCTTGAAGTTCATTCTTGAAATACTTTGTCATGGCTGAAACATGCTACAGTTTTACAACATATACCGATAAAACACAAACGTCTACAACACAATCAACAACAGTAGCAACGTCAGTAGCAACAACGTCAGTAATTTCACTTAAAGCGAGAATACACGATTTTAATGTACACATTGTATGTAGGCAACATTTACAAATGGTATGAATACTAACAAAAAATGTTAGATACATTAATTAAGTAAATCATCCGTTATTGGTACCATATATCACATGTTGTTTACTGCCCTTAAATTCATAAAGACCAAGTTAAAGCCGATACCGACTTTATTATTCGTTTTCTCTGCAGTACACCAAGTTTTGTCTATCAGTCGTATGAAAAAAATATATAGTTGGGATGCCCCATGTTTTTGTTGTACACGAATAATTTGAGACTGTAAAAATGAAAAGTATTTGAACATTTTTAAAACTCTTGTTTTTTAATTTATTGAATTTTTCTTTTGAACTTATATTATTACTTGTCGATTCTAAACACAAATGTTCTCGCTTTCTAAATATGTTAAAGGCATTAATTTTGAAATATCCAACGTAAGTACTGAAGGTCGTAAAATCACGGAAGATATTTGTTAATTAACATTTAATGCTACTCTGAGTAATAAAATATGTCTTATGGGTGTGATATTGTATTAATATCACATTTGTGAACGGTTTAATGTGTTGTGTTTTTAGAGGCAAATCTTTCACGCATGATACTTGAATCATATATCCATTTGGACATTTTCTGGTAACCTAGATACAAAACTTACGCTACTCGATAATCGTCAAACCGAATAGAACGGAATGTAAATATTTTAAATAGAGAATACTATGTTAGTGCCTTTGTTTACTTGCGTGTATCCGACGAGTTGACGAAAGGTTTATACGGCGAGCCGTGTAAGCCTTTCTGAGACGAGTCGGATAAATTTAAGTACAATGACATTTGTTTTATCTTATACTATTTTCGTAAACTTACTTGTTGCTGATTCAATAAGAACAGTAATCTTTAATTGTTAAAACATTGGCAAAATTAAATAAAAAACAACTTAATATAACTTAGCGTAGTAATTGTTCGGGATTTTCCACTTTTACGCCACTCAAAATAGTCCTTAAGAACTTATTGCGCAAAAAGCGTAACTAGACAAAATATCGCTATATGCCCTGATTCAAATGTAATCAGCATTCTAAATCTTACACACTGAAGTAAAACACAGGAGGTTTTGTTCACACAACAATTCGTGTTTCCCAAATTCAAAATACCCAAAAAAAAATGGCTGGCTTCCATTTGGAACTTCCAAAATGTGTACCCCGACTTGAAGGATGATGCAGCATTTTTTCCCTTCGGTATTGACAGTTTTAGTCCATATGTAACTCTTATTTTTACACTCATTTCACTAGCTGGCAAACTCAAGTAAAGCGCCTACTTGATCAGGTTCTACTCACCAACGTTTTTGTGATAACCATGTTTATTTTAGTCAAGTCTTGTTTTCTTCAATGATGACTCGAAATTCTGCACACGACATCAATCTTTTCCATTTTAAAGCAGTAGATGTAAGAAGGTTATTCTTTGTGGATAGTCATTGTTCGATCAACATACAAAGTAACGACTTATACATCACAGAAAGTATCCTTTACATTTAAAATTCGACATCAATTGTCTTTGCAAATAATACAACAATTCACTGACACTGTTCTTAATCAGTAAACCATATATTAAAACACTGTTATACACATTGTATTATATTAATCCATATCCATACAATTCATATTAAACACACACAATCGTTAAAATAAATGCGTCTGTGTTTCTTAATGCCAAGACACTCGCGTCCGACACCTGAATGATGCAATCAAGTGATTGCTACAGCAGGCAATCGCGTGCAGTTTGAGGAATTGTTTCGCACTCAGTTTAAACAATTAAAAGAAACGCAGTATTGGATTGATAACTTACGGCCTTTATTCTTATACGGTACAATGATTGGAAATGTAAACGGTAAATTCATGTATATTTTACAATTTAAGAAATAATGATCGAGGAGTGAAAGGCCGAAAACTAGTTCTCCATGTACATGTAGTAGACATGTAAAGCAAGGTAGACATGTAAAGAACATGTCTGTATAACACATTGAGCTACCTTTTATAAAATCTTTAGCTGAAGGATAAAATGCAATTCCAATTAAGACCAACAATGTACATCTTAACAAGTACCGCATGTATGTAGTACAGTGTAATAATAATGTGTCGTTTATTTTGTATTTCTGGCTTTGATATGCAAATCTTCTTTTACATTTCTTTTATTTTTTCGGCGCAGCGGTTTAACAAAGGTTTTGACATTTATAGATGTTTTTCAAACTCAAAAAAAATATTAGAGAAAACTCCCGCCAGTAGGCCCAAATGAAAAAAATAAATATTCGACTCTGTTTAAAATACCGAGACTAAGCAAACTAGAAAACGTTCTGTTTTGTTCTTTAACCAGTGTTAAATGATCAGGTGAAACAACTGCTTGAAAATCTTTGTTGTGTGTCAGAGCGTAAAATAAATTAACCGTTGTTGAATTGTCCATATGAAACATAAGACACGATTTTAATGCCTGAGTTTTATTTGAGAATACGTGTCGACTTTGTACTACGAATAGCTTACTGTACTATTGTTGAAATGTCAGTATTGAAGTCTAATTTTGCTTTACTTCCGGTAAATGAAAGTCTTCTAAGAAACGTATAAAATGAAAGTAGCGTATTAAATGTCAAATATTCATTTGCAAATACAAATCCAGATGTGAAACAAAGCAAAACAAATTAAATATACAATTATTATCTAAATAAGATTGTACGTCGTCAAAAATACACCTGTAGTGTTTCTTTATTCTAGATGATTGATATTTATATGTATTTTTTTCTACATGTGTTACGCAGTCCTTGAGGACGATGGCATACAATGCACTTTCTATCATATGTTTGAGCATTCATGTCGTTAAGCGATTAATCATGAAAAAACAACATACTTTTGACTTATCAGCCAGCGCAGAAAAAAACGTTGCGTAAGCTGAAATCGATTGTCTTTTATACGTTTGCAGACCTACTTTCAGGCCACTATCACGAGAGTACGAATTCTAGTTGTGCTAGTTGTTTGACATTACAAAACATTTAATGGTTATACGTGTAATAATACACATGAACTAACCTGGACTTTTGTTCACGCGTATTTAATTGTTTTGACAAATATTTCAATGTTTTTGTATCTTACACCATGTCATTGACGTTATTTAAAAACTCTCGACTGCGTCAACCTTTTTTTTGCTAGCTGCCACTATACTTTAAGTAGTCTCATATTAATTCCGCAAAAATGCCATGGTCGATGAGGGGAATTTATATGAATGTGTGTACGAGACACTCCTTATTGATATGTAAATTGCAATCGTAAATATTTCTTGTTTTTTTTTTAAGAAAGCGTCTCAAAACAATTCGGTTATACACCTCCAGAACATAACGGGCATCCTTACTCATACGATGTGTTTCTTGCGTTTCACTATTCCTTTATATTTAAAATAAAAAAAATACGCAGGTACCAGACAAATATACTAAGTCGTAAAATATACGGTTGTTGAAACTTAAATGCTTATGAAAATAATGCTCTGGTAATGTTATGGAGATGCTTTAATTTCTGTATTTAATTACAAAATTAATTAAAAGGTTTGATTTTTTGATACCGTTAATTGAATTAACCAACAATCATAACTCTTAAAAAATATCGTTGATTCTTATTGATAAATAATGTCCACATTTTGTTCTACGCAGCCTACTGATACTTGGATAGTTATGTAGGAGCACAGGAAATGATTTGCCAATCAGATCCTTAAGGGAATCGGATTCATCTACATGTATTTGAATTACCAAGAAACGAATGGACAATTATTGCTTTCTGTAATTGCTATCATGAGACGCACGTTGCAACAAGACAGCGTGAAAACAGATTTGATTATCAAACTGGTAGCGAGGTAAGTAACACAACTTCCGGGATGTTTTTGTTCCATTCTAACAGGTCCATAGTCTTCAATTATACAACTTTACATATAATGTAGTTAAAGGAACGTTATTACTCGCATAAACATAATCTTAAACAAATTGATTAAGGAATTATAACGCCTTAGAAATAAACAAGACTCAACACAAATCAATATCGTTCGCATAAGGGCATGCAACTCGAATGCCCCACACCCGAAAAGAGTCCAGCAGTGTCAACGCGTGATAAATGAATTATTTTAACGTTACTTTGAAGAACAAGTGCGAGATTTCAAGTTGTAATATTGAACAGTTTTTAAGAAATTAAAACTATAAAAGCGTTGCGTTTGAATTGTCGTTTAGTATGTAAAATGTTCTGTGCGACATTATACAGATATTTCATTCGCCTTTGGAAATAGTAAAATTGTTTTCCCGAAGAAGAGGGGGCAATATTTAACTGAAGTCTCGAGGTCGTTAGGCCGAGGGCAAACATTATAAATATTTCCGTCGATAAAGAAGAAAATATTATTTCAGCTTATAAGCGATGTTCTTTTGATTTGGTCCAAATTTTCCAATATACAGAAAAAACAATGTGTTATACGTTGTTCACACTCTTTAAAAATATCATGTTTTACACACTGGTCTTAAACCGATATGTGTATCAACAACAAAACCTCTGTTTATTGTATAGAATGTTCGAGCATTTATAAACAAAACCTACGACAAAGAAAACTATGTTTTGAGCTAAAGGGATATTGCATGTATCGTGCGTTTCACACTATTTGGACATGTTGTTGATTGTGGATTTGGTCCGTTCCAAAACTCAAGTACTTAAGATTGACCACTCAAATTTACCTAGTCAATTTTCAATAATATATGTAATTTAGGATATTTTATTTAGATAGCGTAACATTATCGTACACAATACAGCTATGTAGTTTTTTTTTGGCAACAATTGATACGGTTTCTTCGTGAAAATATATTACAATGCTATGCATATTTAAATATAGGAGTGATGTTCCTCAAGCTTTATTATCAAATAACACAAATTAAGTGTATACGTTTGTTAGATTTATTTAATGGTGTTTAAAACAGATACAGTTATGTTGCTAAAGCGCATCTAAACATTGAGTAATGTAATGGTACTTTAATTAAACTGTATACTCTTTTATCGCATACATGTTGTTGTGAATAAATCTGGTCCAAGTGTAGAGTCCTTAATATCGGTTTAATCCCCAAAAGATGTGCATGGACAGTTTGAAGTCAGCGATCCCTGTATTTATCAATTTAAGTTTTATTTTAAATACGTTTTCGTTTTTGACACAAATGGTGAATTAACACGCTTGCAAAAAGTAAAATTAAAATAAAATATGTCTGATTTAAACGTAATACAACGTTGTGTATTTGTACAAATCATGTCTCTCAATTATCTTGGTCGAACTTTATTCTTTTGTTATGCAATATAAGAAAAAAAAAACATTATGTGAGTTAGTGTCGCAGATGCTTGGCTAACTTCAAACGACACATGAGCACATATGCGACCATCGTACCTTTAACACGTTTTTCTTAATTGTCTATAAAGATTTCCTATACTTGCGACTGAAACCCATATTTTCCTAAATATGGTGATGTTGCATATCAAATGAAAGCTCCTGATAAGAGACACACAAAACAGAAAGAATTTTCAAAATCCATTGAGTATAGCTTGAGATATCACATTTTGAATATTACAAATTTTCGATTTTTTTCTGCCAAATTTTCTGCCTATTTTTGTCTACAGTAAACCTCTCTTTTATCTCTTCACAAACTTACTTGTTTATTATATATATTACTTGTATATTATATTTTAAGGAGGCATTGATAAAATAAAACTCCAAAATGAAATAATTTTGAAATTTTGCTAAANCTTTCAGCTACACTTTTATAAATCTCATTCATGAAATCAACATTGTCTGATTTATGAAAAGGCAAGCTTCGATTCGACTCCGACTTACAAGAACCAGCATCTGTCATTGTAACTGGGTAATGGTATTTAGCGTTAAGAAACTCCTCTAGCTTTAATTTTCCTGCAGCAGTTGATTTACTTTTATTTAAAGTCTGATATTTTTTGTTTATTGTTGCCACTTGCGACTGTAGGGTCTTATACGATGTGCTTGCCTTACATTTGCCAAGAAGATATTAACATGATGCCTCTAATGAATCACCTTTTATCATGTCAATTAAGGATTTATATGTTAATTCCTCCATGATTTGCTGAAAAAAAAAGAAATTATTGATTCAAAATACTTACTACTAATGGAGGCGATGGGCATTGATGTCCACGTTATAGGCGCATGGGGTATTGATCACCGTGTCCACCTGGTTGAGCCAAAACACTGTCAACATCAAACTAAAAACTAATTGTAACAACAAATAAACAAACAAGTAATTGTCAAAGTTTACAAACAAATTACAGTGTTTATTAACAAAAAAATACATGCAAACAGTTATAAAATAATACTCTCTCAGGAAAAATAATACATGCAAACAGTTACAAAAATAATACTCTCTCAGGTGACAATGTGTAGTATTTATTTTATTTATTATTATTTTTATTTATTTTTTAATATTAATAGCAATCAATATTTTATTTTAATTTGATAAAAATTGTATTAAAAATGACAAAGATGCCCTCTTGTAAGTCACTTAACACATTTTATTTGTTAAATAATAGGATAACAGCGTGTAATTAAATGTGTGTTTACGTATCCGAATTTGGTTTACTATATTATTCGACTTCGGACATACTTCCGGTTTACAAAATCCGATTACTCATTCAGAAAATGAAAGCCGAAAAGATATTTCGCTGCATATTTGGGTCATGGTCTTAATATTTTAAAGTAGAAAAATGATTGTTACTTCAAGTAATTCAATAAACTCACCCACGGAACAGTTGGAATTATTTGTATTTTAGTAAAAACCACCGACTGAGAGCAACTTTAAGGATTAAACAAGGGTTAAACGACAAATTTTACGAAGTTTCGTACATGGAACGCTGCGCAAGAATGTTGTTGTTCTATTTGCGTTTACTGGGCCACTACCCATAAACCTTTGCAAGTCATGTGACAGTTTTTTCCGAACATTTCAAAGTGTTCAAAATGGCCGACGCCGAATGCGGAAACGAAAATAACGAAAATTTAAATCGTCGTTTGCGGCAATAATTATCACATTCCTGCAATAAAAATGATAAAGCAACACAGTTTAATCACTTTTTATTTGAATCAAATCAACAATTAATGGAATTGCGGTAAAATAACGTTATATATTTATGGTTATTTCAACACACTATTTGCATTGTGACAGAAGCGAAAACAAGACGGCGGCCAAGTCAGTTCGGTCGCTACCTATACTTACGACAATAGTGCTCCAAAAGTAAGTGCGTAATTTTGGATACTAGCGTCTGAAATCTTTGCCCTAGTGCTTTATTAATCTGGTTATAATGTCATTTATAGTCTGAAATTATGGCAGAAACTGCTGCGATAGAACACATTTTGCCTTTAAATGGTCTTTTTATCTTACGTATGTGTATTTTATTTGCGAGTGTGTTCCCTGCTTGAGATAATCATACACGTCGGAAAGAATGAAGAAGTAGAAAGTCATTTCAATAGTGTATTTGTGAGACCAGTATGAAAGGTATTATTCACAACATAACACGGTTTTTAGAGCGTAAATATGCAATCAAGTTTGAAGTTTTAAGAAGACAACATAATATTAGACTGTTAGAAGGCTTCATTGTTGCATAATATTACTTCTCAATTCTTAAACATCAGAAAATATGTTCGCGGGAAAATAATTCAACTGTTTTAAGGCATTTATCCATGACAGTTTGTATCAACTCGATCGTTATCCAAGAAAACGTATTATCAAGGATTCTATTGATACAATTATCGTACAAACATTTACTATTTAACGATACATTTTGATCATTGACATTGGTATACGAAATTCCATCAAACAACACAAACACAACAATAAAATAAAACCAAAACAAACAAACTCAAACTTTACAAAGATTTCCATTTTGTTTAATTTCAAGTAAGCTTTCAGAAATAAGAGCTTCAATTTGTAATGGCACTCTTGAAGTGCGGAGCTATTATTTTATGTACAGGGATTTTGTGTAATGTTCAATATCAATTCCTTGTCGCCCACACGAAAACAATTTCTTGTTTTCTTTTTTTATATCAAGAAAGTGAAGACAATATTGAGAGAGCAGGTGCAGGTTGCACATAACAGCTCGTGTTTCATTGTAAATAACACGGCATTGTGACATAACACCATGCTAAGTAGCTAAAATATAGCTGCTGTTTTGTCACCACAGACACAACTTACTACTAAGAAAATGAACCTCTTTTCCAGGAAAACAATCACGTTGCATAATGTTAACAGCTGTTAATAAATAGCAGGACATTTGTTTTGTATCTCTGCAGTAGATGATGGAGTTTTATAGGTAAATACTACATTTGTAACACAGTCCTCGAGGACGATGACATCCGAGGTTTATCATACATGTTTACCCAACATGTTATTTATATACGTCTAATAATAAAACTTATGAATTAAAAGCAACACGAACACAGACATTAACGCAACGCACGAAAATACGTGGAATCTTATTTAAGCGTGTTTTATTGTTGTCATCAATATATTAAAGTTATTAATTACGAACAACACGCCATTGATGTTATTAAAATATTCTAGATTGCCTCATCGTTGTTTGGTTAACACCCACCATACTTTTTCCATCTAATATTAATTATTCATACAGTGCGTTACTGTTGAACATTTCTATAAATGTTTGTACAAGAAACACCTAGAGTGAACGTAAATAACGTAAACAGTGTTCGTATTTGAAGACACGCCTCCGAGGAATGCCGCTTTACACCTCTAGAACTGAACGGGTACCATTACACGAAGTAGTGCTCATAATACTGTGTTTCTGCTCCTACAAATTTCATTTTGAATTTAAATAACGGATGTGTACGTTTATGTACGAAAAATAGAAGCACAATTTTGGGAGTTTAAATATTTGTCAATGTTCAAGTATAGATTTATAATGATAAGCGAACCGACTATTTTGTTTTATGTCCTTTATATAATACTATTAGAAATACACTTACACCTGATGTTTGCAGAAGAAGACCAAGTATGTTTAATGTTTTACAATTGTTGAATGAGGCTAGAAAATCTATATTGATACGTCTTGCCAATTTCTGTATTAAAACATTTAAAATTAGAGCCGAAAAAGAATAATCTTATGGAAGAATATTTTTTACCAGAATTGAAATTTTGTATATAATTTCTAACTGCATACTGTTTTTCTCAACCAATAACGGATTTTAAATATTTACTTTACTTTTTTAAAATTTTTAGAGCCTTTTCGTACATATTATATTTTGACGCATGTGTATTGATGTGTATTAATGATTGCTTGATTGTTTATGACGATGAGCTGTATATGCTTTAGTGGCATATACACTTTCTGTTATATCTGTTATATATGCATCGATACATGTATCTTTTTGAGATATCAAATAACGTTTGTTATCAAATAACACTCGGATTAAGATATCAAGCACTAATAAAGCTCCAGAAACATTATCGTGAAAGATTATTGTCCGCCAAAACTAATGTTTTCTTCATAAGTTGTAGTCCCTTGTCAGTTATTATCCGATATATAATAAGCATAGCTAATGTGAAGTAGATGCAAGCAACACACTTTACTAAAAATCCATATCGAGGGGTTGTACCAATTCTTAAATAGGATTCACTTAAACAAAGATGTCAGTGAAAGAAAACGAACATATGTTCTTGAATATATTTCTTTAAATGCGATTCGTTTCTACGGAATCAACCATAGTTAAAACAACACTTGTTGAGTGCACAGCGTAGTGCCATTGTTTACGTCATTGGCATTCAATATATCTTCTTACAAGAAGGGATTTATCTTGAACGAAATGGAGATCGTTTGATGGATTATAAAAATGATTGATACTAATAAATGTCTGCCAGGCATCCCGCAACGAAGGATGCAGCGAGTGATATTATATTATGCCGCACGACCACAATAATTCATACCATATTAGCGCAAACATTTGTATTCGATTGTTTCCTCTTTTGAAATACAGAATTAATAATTTCATCGTCTATATACATATTGCGTTTTTGTTCTATTGTATATTGTGTAAAAGTGTGAATATTCAATTCTTATGTCATCATTTGTTTCTCGAACTTTACCAAGAACTATATATGAACGCGACACATTAAAGTTCCTGTTTTAATATATTGTTGATGGCACTATAAATCAAATGATATTAACGTCAATGGAACTGTGCCGATACCGACACGTGTACTCGTATGGAAAAATCCTCGTATTTATGGCAGAACAATAAAGTGTGTATTTGTGTCAAGGAAATATCTACACAGATTATTAAAAGAAACAATGCATGTATTATAAAATAACACTCTTAAGAAACATGATAACAATCAATGTTTGTTAATTGATAATCATTACTCGAAATTGGAATATAATAAAGCGTTTGAAACAAACGCGTATCATTAACAATTAAGCAAAACATTTATTTAAGACATAGCGTTTAAACTTCTTTCCCCGTCTAGAAGCCTGCTTGTTGTAGTGGTAGAGTGTTTGCGTTTGTTTCTAGAAGGCCCTGGTTCTAACTTCAGGATAAGCACACTTTGTTCGTTCCATGTAACTATAATTATTTAAACTATCAAAATTGTACAGTTTGTCTGTAAATTATTGTTTCAAACATACAGAAATATAAGTACATTTAAATCAGTTTTAAGCCCCAATACTTTGCATGGGCCGTTCAAAGGTGGTGTCATTAGTTATTGTTTCATGGTTGTGTTTGGGATGTCTTTTGGTGTGTCTTTTCGAGCACATGTTTTTACAGAAAGGACCACTTGCTTCATTTAAGTTTCACTCCTGCAGGTGCACCTGAAGACTCACTTGATGTATATTGGTATTCTATATACACACTTTCAAATACATAAAATGAAACCAAAATCTCGTATGGATACTACTGCTAGTGTATAGTATAATGTCATTCGAATCCATATTTTAGTTTATTTAGACAGCAGATTCTTCCGTTTTATCAATGTACGTCATCTGCATGTGTTGTCAAGAGACGAAGTGCTTACACAAAAACCGTACTTTGGATGTTTTAATCATTAATCTATGAGATATAGCTATCAATCAATACATGCTTAAAATCATCAGAAATATATAAACTTTGCTACTTATTTTTGCCCCCTGTTACCCTCCTCCCCAACAAAACAGACGCCACACACATCTACATGGCTTAACAAGTTGCGATCAAAATATACTAACGAAATACTCCGTGATTTTTTTCTCATCTAGTAATCGTTACGAACATTATGTTGGAGTAGTCTTTGGAACTCACAACAATCTTTCGTAACATAAAGTATCTATTGCAACCGGCAAAAACATATCAAGTTATTGCACTAAACGTTCCTTGGCGGTGCCCAGAGCTTCACTCAGTGTTTATGTTTTATGTTGTTTTGTGCTATTTGACATGTATTGAATAGGTATTTTGTCACTTGCCGTAAATAAAGGACTCGCAGATGAATCCCAACAGTTCTCTCCTGATAATGTAATAGGTTTATATTTTACTTTATTTGTAATAAGTAGCTATTGTTACTGTCGGTATGTGGAACATAAAGGTGACATTTGCATAATATACGTTTTTCTAAATTGGTATGAATGAATTGTTGGTACGCGAAATACTTTATTATTAATACTACTGTTATAAGTACTAGTATTACTTATTAGTGTTATTATGTTTATTATTATAAGTATAGGCCGCATATCTTATTATACTATGAGGTTTAATTATTATTATTATTATTACTATTAATCTATAAGTACTTTTGGATTGCAATTCAATCCTATGAATGTCTCCAAGGATGAAACACAAACTGTACATAAATACTATCATTATTTGCATACCGTTTAAAAAATGCGTGATTTGCTAAACCGGGTTGATATTTCTAGCTTGAGGGGAAATACAATATTCCAAATTGCGCCAGGTTACCTTTCATCACTAGCAGCCTTTATCTTTTGCGGTCTAAGGAGAAATTCAAAACCTTTGCCTTGTGAAAAATCAGGAGGAAATTGAGCTGAACATCAAACTCCCAGAGCAATTTCAGGGGATAGTGTGAATCGTTAATGTTATAATAAGAACACACATAGAGGTCATTGACTGCAAGGTCAAAAGAAATACATAAATACATCAACCTGATTGCACTTTCATTGTCCTATATTACGGTAAATAAGGTTCGTTGCAGATTGTTTAATTGATTAAAATAACGTAAACCTGTCTTTGTTTGTTAGCTTAAATAACTTTTATTTAAAAAAGGTATACATGCTTATTATTTTTGGTGATCATACTGTGTCCTCCGTATGCGCTAGGTTAAGATTTCATACTATTACAAATAGTATTATTATTAGTATTATTAAGACGACATAAAAACTTCATTTCAAGCGACTTCTGTATCCTGAAAGTATGTTCCAGAATATTATTCTTTAAGTTATATGTTGTTGTTCAAAATGTTAATTTGGTTCTCATTTTTTAAAATTGCAACACTCGTTAGCAATAATAAAAAACATCGATGATTATATCAAATGTTTATTTTTTCATAACAAAATAGAGAATTCCTCGTGAATCCGACAACAGGATACGGTATGATATAGGCATTATTGAGAAATGTATTGAATTACATTTGGTCTAAATAACAGTCACCGAATCATATTTAATTTGCATGCAAAAAACGACGTTGATATTGGTTTGGAACTGACTAGAAAAATACGCTTTGATCAAACTGTACTATGTAATTGAATTTTTTGTGAACATATGAGTCACTGTGGACGTCTGGGGACAAAAACTCAAGAGAAATATATTATTTATGTATTGTGTATTGTTAATAACCATTTAAGTTTTCGGAAAGATAGATACCTTTCTATGGGTAGACAAATACATTCCGCCTATCAAAACGTCCGTCAGACTGTCCATTGCTCATTATTGTCCGCTTCATATCCCCTATAACGTTTACCAGATTTTCATTAAACTGGCTTAACATATTTAGAATATTCAGAATATGTGAATAAGGCGTGCATCATTTATTCTGGGCCAAGGTCAAGTTATTTCAACCCGTTCTTTGACCATCTATTATCGTGTCCGCTCCATACCTCCTTTACCGTTTGAAGGATTTTCATGAAACTTTCCTCAAATGTTGAGGACATTAAGATGATGTGCAGAAGACATAAGTAAGTCATTTCGACTGAAGGTCAATATCGTACTTCAATGCCAAATGTAAGAAGCTCAAGTGTCGTACCCGAAACATGTATAATTTGCCCTTCGAAGGATGTCCATGATACTTATATAAGTTAAATGTTAGCGCATTGGGACATTGTGACGATGGCATGAGAAAGTCACTTTGGCACACTATCACGATCGTACTACATGTCATAATAATGATAATTGAGTGCAGAAAAATAAATACATTATTTAGCCTACAAAACACGACATTATGTTAGATCAATCAAATGTTTAAGTCATGTTAATACTTGTGTATGTATAGGACGAAATTGACATCGGCATACATTTCAACGCAGATATGTATTGTTATATAACAAAACAAAAACATGTTTACATATGTGCGTCAGTAATTGTTTTTATCACATGCTATACCTTGTTTTAAATGTATTACAGACTTTACGTATTTTTTATATTTCACATGTTTAATACAACATTTTTAAGCGTTTTCATTGGTTACATTCAATAACTAGCCAATCGCATGGCTTTATTTTGGTGGAATGACGTCGTCAACATGAAATGACGTCACGATAATAAACAACTTTTAGATCTATCAGCATGTGCGTGGTCAATTAAGATGTATTTTATATAGTTTAAAAGCATGTAATAAAAAGATCTGACACTCGTTGTCATATCATACCAAATGTTATTAAACTCGTCCAGGAAATGCGTTAGTAAGCTCGCCAAAGGCTCGTTTACTAACAAAATTCCTGAACTCGTTAAATAAAATATGGTATGATATGACAACTCATGTCTGATCCTATATATATGAACACTCTGCATTTAAATGATATATAGTTTAGAATATAACAACTGACAATTTACTGACAAAAATATGCCCAGCACACACACACAAAAACAAAAGTTAAATAATAAATACATTTCATTTTTGGTATGTATAAGAGACTTCTTCGTTGTAATAAAAACATAATTTTAATTTATAAACAACACACAACAATCGTCGGCAAGTTTTCGGAAAGCTTATTCTAGTCATTCATACACACGATCTGATCCGCAGATTGTTAAATACTTGAATACATAATTGATTTTCTGAAATGCATCATAGTTTCAATTCTGATGGAAGTTTAATACTGTTATAATTGCAATAAAGGGGGCGCAATGCAGTATTCATGTTCAGGGAATCAACACGATGCGTCACAATATTTGACTGCTAGTTTATGTTTGAAAAACATAAATCGAAGACGTTCGCGTTGTATCGTTATATAGAACAAACCTGCTACTCATATGATTTTTTTTTGAGCATACGTGTTATAACATTCTTTAATCATCGGTGTGTGGAATTAAATTGTGAATAAGTGGATACATTCTGATAAATAATATTAGTATATTATAATATATTATTGAATGTTAATGTATAAGAAAAAACGTTTAATGGTATTTATAATACAATTACAACTAGCAGTTTAGTACATAGTACTATATTTCATGCTTTCATAAATTTGTTTTATATTCAGAGTTCTATGATTTGTAAATCATTGTTCGAGAGTATTTATACACAATATATCATGCAAATAGTTCAATAGTAGCATTTGTTGAGAACTAAGTGCCCTATTTCTGGATATAATACTGGTAATACTTCGGTCAACACAAACAATTCATTTACAGATTGCAAGTTGATCATAGGATCTCATACCTCTCAATACCAAATCAATATGACCCAAGGCATAGATCATGACACTGATTTCATCTCAGTTCCTGAGAACTATCATTTGCATTCTTCCAGAGGCAAAAAGGAAGAAAGAAAATATATAAACATTTTCTAAAGCTAAATGCATGTGTTGATTGTTGTGGTGATTTTTTGTTGTTGTGTTGTTTTTTTTTTGTTTTTTTTTGGGGGGGTGGGNGGGGGGCAAATGGTTGAAGACATAAATGTGCATATTAAGCACTAAATCCGCAATAGCATGTTTTTGAACTTGGGCAAATATGTACGCAATTATAAATTTTTTTATCAACATGGTCACTTTGGAATCGGATTTTTTTTAAGCATGATTGTGTTCTTAGCGCAATTAAATTGATGAATATTATAGAGAAATTCCATGATAGTCGGTTCGCGTATCATTATAAAATCTATAATTGCTATATAGATCTACATTACAAATAACATTGACACATATTTAAACTCCCAAAAGCGTGCTTCTGTTTTGCGTTTATAAACTCAAAATATCCGTTATTTAAATTTAAAATGGCATTTTTAGGGGCAGAACCCCAGTATTATGAGCACTATTTCGTGTTAGGGTACTCGTTCAGTTCTAGAGGTGTATAGCCGCACTCCTCGGAGGCGTGTCTTCAAAACAAACACTCTTTACGCATGTTATTTACGTATCATCATGAGCGTCTTGTACAAGCATTCATTAAAATACTCATCAGCGATGCAATATATTTATAATGAATGTGAGACGTAATACATGGTGATGGCTGTTAACCAAAACCCTTGATGCAGTCTTTAGTATTTTAATAACGTAAATGGCGTGTTGTTCGAAATGACGAACTTTTACATATTGATTAAAACAATTAAACACCCCTA
Source organism: Dreissena rostriformis (assembly GCA_007657795.1). Taxonomy (NCBI): domain Eukaryota; kingdom Metazoa; phylum Mollusca; class Bivalvia; order Myida; family Dreissenidae; genus Dreissena; species Dreissena rostriformis. The sequence goes on along the minus strand of VMBQ01000026.1, from coordinate 415,160 downwards.
AACACAATTCCATGTAATATAGTGTTTCGCGTTGATGCTTTTGTTAGTGTTGCTTTTAAATAATAAGTTGTATTATTGAACGTATATACATCAAATGTTGGGTGTTATTTAAATATCATTTCTGACCTCACAGTAAATCCATAAGCGTACATTTGAGCTTCGTTTTCGACCCGCGCTACTTTTTTGCCCTGCCTGATTAGTTAATTGTATATGTCTTCATGATAAATGGGTTCAAACAATGTTCGCTTCAATATGTGTTCTTCATATGGTATTCTGTGTATCGTATGTCATCGTTCTCAAGGAATGCGTTACAAATGTAGTAAATGCATATACCACTCCATCATCTACAGAAGAGAAACACAGTAATTTTGCGCTACTTATTAACAACTGTTTACATTATGCAACGTGACTTTTTCCTGGAAAAGATGTTCATTTTCGAATAAGTTAAATCGCATTAAGATCACCCTAGTACATTTAAAATGGTCGTACGAGTTGTTCATGTTATCCCATGCACGATGTGTGCTGCTTACACTTTAAAACAATAAACCACTATGTACAAATTCATGTTGAACAGGAAATATCTGTAAAATAACAACAACATATATACGGCTTTGATGTTAAGTAGTTATATTGGTGAATAACGATACAATCTTAAATAAATGAGATCAAAAAGTTTAGCTTAAATCCTGATGTTCTGGTTAACAATTATTAGCCGCACGTACGAACGTAGTTTATCCTATTATCGGAGACCCTTATCTAAGAATGTAGACCTCCAACAGATACAGGTATTGATGAAAAAAAGCTTGGAGCTAACGATAGTGTCGGCCACACTGTTTGTCAATCTTCCTGTTCAAATGGAAACCTGTGCTCTTTAGATTTTAATTAAACAACGGCTCAGTCATTCGACAAATATCGTTTATGACAGTGGTGACCGATCAACATGATACTTACATATATGGTGACAATGACACATTTTGCTTTTTTCCACATCTAGATTTTAATTGGAAAATGGATATTTAAATTAATACAAAATTGCTGTAAGGCGAAATTATACTCATAATTAGACTCCGATGATGACATATCGACAAACGTTCAGTAAGTTAGTCTTAGCATTAAGTCGATATCGGCACGAATGCTTATTTATCTTGCATAACTATCAGTGTGTCGTACGTACCGTATGCACAATTTTTACAACGGTACAAAGTATGATGTTAATTCAACTTCCGCATACTTCAGCAATGATATTGTATTTTATTTACAAAGCATGACCAAGAGTGGGTTGTTCCCCAAACAAGACAGGCAAACATGTAAAAACATTGGATGCCGATCCGTTAGACAAAAAGCTCCCTTTGCATCTGCCAAAGAAAATATAGTCAAGTTTGTGGTGGCAAAACAACAGCTATGTTAAAACTGGTTAGCATGGTGTTATGTCACCATGCCATATAATTTGAAATGAAACACGATCTGTAATTCGCAACCTGCACCTGCTTTTTCAATATTGTCTCCGCTTTCTTTTTTTTTAAGAAACAAAACAAAAACTTGTTTCCTTGTGGGCGACAAGGAATGTGATATTGAACATTAACAAATCCCTACACCTAAAATGATTGCTCCCCACTTAAAGATTGACATTAAAAGTTGAAGCTCATATTCTGGAAGCTTGCTTGAAATCACATAAAATGGAAATCTTTGTAATGTTTGAGCGTATTTGTTTTTGGGTTAAGTTTCGTTTGTTTTTGTGTTGTTTGTTGGAATTTTGTAAAACAATTTTGATCACACTTTACCGTTATTTAGTTAATGCTTGCACGATGATTGTATCAATAGAATCCTTGATAATGATAATACGATTTCTTGGCTACCGATCGAGTTGACACAAACAGTAATGAATTAACGCCTTACAACAGTTGAATTATTTTCCCGCGAACATATTTTCTGATATTTAAGAATTGAGAATTTTTCTTATGTAGCAAACTGTAGCCTTCAGCGTGCGGTGTAAGTTTGTTGTTGAACAAATCCGACAAAGCAATTGCCCCACAGTAAATGGTTGTACGCTGAACTGTATATTCGTTGTATACATAGTTTATCACTTGAGGTATAACGCTACAATTTGTCGCGCTAGGTATTTGGAATTATATCATGGGCAAGTCATATACATTTAATTCTATAAGAAGATGTCTTTAGCGGGCCCACAACTATAATTTTTCTAGCAATCCATCAACGCCAATCCAACTTTAAAAGAATGAGTGATGATTATTGTTCATTACTTTGGCGTTAGAATGCATTTATCAATTAGTTAAATATTATGTGTACGTGAGCAATTTCCGTTTCCTTTAATTACATTATATTTAAAGAAAAAAATGGTAAACCAATATCCCGGAAGTTGTGATACAAACCCTCGCTACCAGTCCGATTATCAGTTATGTTCTCACATTGTCTTGACAGAAAATGCGTCTCACGATAGCAATTACAGGCAGAAATATTTGCCCGTTCGTTTCTTCGTAATTCTAATATATGTCTCCCATCCCTTTAGGATTTCGTGGGCTAAACATGTCCTTTGCTACTACAGCAAATACTATTATCCAAGTATCAGTAGGCTGCGTAAAAAAACATGTGGGAATTATGTACCAATTAGAATCAACGATATTTAAAAGAGTCATTATTGTTGGTTAATTCAATAAACGATATCAAAAAATAAAATCGTAAGAATAAATGGTTCAATTTAATACATAAATTAACATCTTCAGAAACATTATCAAAACAGTATATGTATACGTGTGCGTGTGTGTGTGTTTTTTATAATACCGTGTATATAATAGTGTTGGCATATATGGCTAGAATTAAACAGGAGATACTGCATTTATATTTTCTTTAAAATGTGGAACGTGCTCTAATGCCACGATGTTTTGTTGAACAAATTTACGGATTAAGAAGAGTATCAGTGAGCTGCTGTTTTAATTTTCGAAGAAAATTGATGTTAAATTTTGAATTTAAAGGGTAATTTATTTCAAAATAATTATCCACACATAATTGCCTGATGACAACAGCTGCTTTAAAGTGGTAAAAGGGATGTCGTGTGCAGAATTTCAACACGTCATGTAAGCAAACACAACATGACAAAAATAAACATGTTTATTACAAAAACTTTGGTGAGTAGAACAGGAGTGAGTAGACGTTGTACTTTTTATGCCAGCCAGCAACAAGAGTGTACACGAAGTGTTGTTTATAGACAACAATTGACAATACCGGAAGGTTTCAATGCTGCATTTTTGTAGTATTTTGCATTTTGGAAACAAGATTTTAAGTGTGAACAAAACTATCTGTGTTCTACTTCAGTTTGGAACATTTGGCATACTGATTAAATTTGATTCGGGTCATATGACGATATTTTGTCTTCTTACGCTGCCTTTGCATGCATTTTTTCAGGACTATATCAAGCGGCGTAAAGTAAAAATCCAATACAATTACTACAAAAGGTTAGATTCAGTTCATTTGATAGGTGTCTGATATTACTTTTTACAATTAAATACTACTGTTTTGATTGTATCAGCCAAAATAAGTAAAACTTATATTTTAGTTTAAATATAATACTTAGTTAGAGTCATTGTACTTGAATGTAGCCCACTTTATATGACACTATCATGGTATTCTGTATTCAATATAGTTACATTCAATTTTGTTTGGCCTGAAGACTATCGATGTAGCGTAAGTTGTCTAACTAGGTTACCGGAAAATGTGCAAATGGAAATATGTGGCAGGTATCGCATGACACAGATTTACCTTAACAAACAAATTAAACCGGTAACAAAAGTGATAAAAATACAATATCACACCCATAAGCCTCATGTAGTACTCAGAGTAGGATACAATCTTAATTAAGAAATATCTTATGTGGGTGTACAGTCTTGAGTACTTGCGTTGCATAATACACAATTAATGCCTTTTACATATTTGTAAAGATATCATTAAGAATCGCAAAAAAAATAAAAAAGGTCAAAAGACGAAATTCGTCGGTATCGGCTTTAACTTGGTCGTTATGATTTTTAAAGCCCCATTACTACTAAAAAATATACGAATATTTCGTACAATATTTCGTAAAATAAATTTACCCAATAAAAAATCCGTGTTCCGTATAGCAATAGCATTAATCTCATGGTCTGGTGACACGGATGTTTGTAGAAACAAAATGCTCATTTTAATTTTGTTTTGTGTCATAAACGATTCCATTTTAATTTCCCGCGAATATATCTATTCATACGACACACGAACATTTACATGTTACCATTTTATTGTTCGTATATCGTATGAATAGATATCAGGCATGGAATTTATTGTGACACGAACAATTTAAAACAAGCAATTAGTATCTACAAAAATCTATGTTACCAGAACACATCTGGATTTACAATTTTGGCTTTTGCTTAAAGGAACACTGATTTTTTATTGGGTAACTTTATTTTACGAAATACTTTCCAAATTTCGGTTGATTTTTTTAGTATTAATGGGTCTTAAAGTGCAGTATACAACATTTGATATGGTTCCATTAATATATACTTTACTTACTAAATGTATGTCTCGTTATTATTCATTCCATAAGTAAATATTGTCTGCATAACATGTGCAAAATTGACCGTACATTCTCGCTTTAAGTGAATGAGAGTCATTGTTGCTACTGTTGTTCAATGTGTTATAGAAAGTTGTGGCTTATCTGTATGTTTTAAATTGAAACTGACGCACGTTTCAGCCATGACAGAGTATTTAATTCACAAAACATGAATTTCAAGAGTGGGACGTTTTCAAAGCAAGACAGGCATATGTTTGAATATTGAATGCAGATCCGCTGAACGAATAACTTCTTTTTTAATATCCATCAAAGAGAATATAGTTTGTTTGTAAAGACGAAAACGCAGATTGGTTTTAGCGTGTTATAATGTTACGACGTCGTGTAATTTACAATGAAAAACGAGCTTTTATTTGCAACCTGATTTTTTTTCAATATTGTCTCTGCTTTCTTGATGTAAAGAAACACACATGTTTCATTGGGCGACAATAATATGCTAGTGAACATTGCGAATATCCCTGTTAATGATTTCAACGCATCATGGCAAATACATATTTTCGATACGTGAGGATGTACGGAACAACTTTTTCCGTTTTAAAAATAGCTCTGCGTGTAAAGAATGGCATTACAAAGCTGAAGGCCCACAGTTCTTGAATCTACAATGAAATCAAATAAAATGAAAAATCTTTGTAATCGTGGTGTTCTTTTTTGTTTTATTATGTGTTGGTGTTGTTTTTGTTGGCATTGTTTAATACAGTATTGATCAAAATGTACCGTTATTGAGTGAATGCTCTCACGATACATATATTATTAGAAACCTTGGTAACGATAATAAGGTATGTTGGATGACGATCCAGTTGATATCAACAGTAATGGATTAAAGCAATGCAACATGTTCATTTTTTTTTCTTAAACCTTTTTTTGATTATAAAAAAATGAGAACTATACTATGGAGCAATGTAGCCTTCAAACAGTCTAATATTATGTTGTATAATATACATTTCAAACTTAATGGCACATTTAAGCTCTCAAAACTGTTCTGTCGTCAAGGATGTTTTAGTGGAAACCTTTCATCATATTGTATCACACACAAGCTATTGACATGGTTTGGTGCACATGTATTATTGCAAACGTTTGTGTTGAACTTTTTCGCAAAAACATGCAAATACGTTCTATCGAAGCTGCTTCTGCAAAATAACAGACTATAAATGACAGGAACACCAGATCGATAAAGCACTACAGCAAATCTTTCATGAAAGGTGATATTTTGTAAAAATGATTTCCTTTTTTATATTGCAAGATGTGAAAAGACATTATGTTCATCATGGCCTGCATAAAATACTCTTCCAAAGTCGAAGAAAATATATGTTTCCTATTATAAACCATACCATTGTATTGTTATTGAAAAAACAATCATGTTCCATAGTGGGTTCAAAAATGTATCAAAGTGGGTTCAATCATGTTTCATAGTTGGTTAAATCATTTATAATAGTGGGTTCAATAATGTAACATAGTATGTTCAATCATGTATCATAGTGTGTTCAATCATGTTTTATAGTGGGTTTTATCATATATCATAGTGGGTTCAATCATGTATCATAGTTGTTTAATCATGCGTCGTTGTGAGTTCAATACTGTATTGGGTTCATTCCATGTTGCATGGTAGGTTAAATAATATATCATAGTGGGTTCAATCATGCATATTGTAGATTCAATTATGTATCATAGTGGTTAAAATCGTGTATCATAGTGAGTTCATTACTATATCATTGTGAGTTAAATCGTTTTTCATAGTGGTTTAAATCTTATATCATAATGGGTTAAATCATATATCATATTGGGTTGAATCATGTATCATAGTAGGTTCAATCATGAACCATATTGGGTTCAATCATGTATCATAGTGGAATCAATCATGTATCTTTTTGAGATCAACCATTTATCATATTGAGTTCAATCATGTATCATTGAGTTCAATCATGTATCAAATTGGGTGCAATCACAAATCATAGTGGTTTATTTCATAGATCATAATGGGCTTAATCATGTATCATATTGAGTTCAAAAACGTATCATAGTGGGTTGAATGGTGTATAATAGTGGGTTCAATAATGTATGATAGTTAGTTTAATCATGTGTCATATTGCTTTCAATCATGTATCATATTGGGTTCCATCATGTATCATTGTGGGTTCAATCATGTATCATAGTGGGTTTAATCATTAATCATTGTGGGTTCAATCATGTATCATATTGAGAACTGTATTATAGTTGGTTCAATCATGTATCATTTATGGGTTAAATCATTAATCATTGTGGGTTCAATCATGTATCATAATGAGTTCTATCATGTATCATAGTGGTTTCAATCATGTTTCATATTGAGTTCAATCATGTATCATATTGAGTTCAATAATGTATCACAGTCAATTCATTAATGTATCATTGTGGCTTCAATCATGTATTAAAGTGGCTTCAATCATGTATCATAGTGAGTTCAATCATGTATCATGGTGGGTTCAATTGTGTATCATATTAAATTCATGCACGTTTCATAGTGTGTTCAATCAGGTATTATAGTGGGTTCAATAAGGTATCATATGGGTTCAATCAGGTATCAGAGTGTTTTCAATCAGGTATCAAAGTGGGTACAATCAAGTTTCATATTGAGCTCCATAATTTATCATAGTGGGTTCAAAAATATATGATAGTGTTTTCACTCATATAGCATAGTCATGATTTCATCATGTATCACAGTGGGTTCAATCATATTGCATTGTGGGTTCAATCATATATCATATTGAATTCAAGTACTTATCATAAAGGGTTCAATCATGTATCATAGTGGGTTCAATCATGTAGCATAGTGGATTCAATCATGTATCAAAATGGGTTCAATCATATATCATAGTGGGTTTAATCATTTATCATAGTGGGTTCAATCCTATATCATCGTGGTTTCGATTTTGTATCATAGTGGGTTCAATCATGAATCATTGTGGGTGCAATCATGCATCATAGTACGTTTAATCATGGTTCAATCATGTATCATAATGGGTTTTAATAATGTTTTAATTGAGTTCAAGCGTGGATAATAGTGAGTAAAATATTGTATCATTGTGGAATCAATCATGTGTAAAAGTGGGTTCACTCAAGTCTCATAGTGGGTTAAACATGTACAACAGTGTACTAAATAAAAAGCCGTGTAGTGATAATAAGAATGATTTACTGCTGATGAAACTTTCACTTCATTGAAATAATTAAATATATACAGGAATATAAACACTAGTTAATCTTAATATTGCGTTATTCGATTGAACAATGACGCTTACACATCGACAAGGTTTTAATTAATGTTTATTGTGCTCTTTTAATTTTATCACTAATACTTTCCAAATCCAGTAATTAATCAAATCAACAAGATACGTGCGAATGCTAAACGGGCCTCGCCAAATACAAAAAGACATTCTGAAACAACATCCGTGCTTGTGTAGAGTGTACTGACTTACTTTAATACAAAAAGTGACTGATTATTTACCCATTTAACATACGGTACTATGTTTTATAAAGAAAAGTAAAGCCTATTAAGGAAGTGGTTTAATTAATAAATGACATTTTTGCCTATCAAATTAATTGTACACGGGGAAGACGACTGGGTACATTCATAAATAACTTGTAATAAGGCCGCATCATTGAATCGTTGTTTTCGTACACATAAGGTCAAACCATGAAAGTGTATGATTGTAAATTAATAATGATCTCAAATGTTCGCTAGATAAGGTGATAACTTCACATTAATCTGCAAAATCCTCCACAAATGGAATCATTTATAGTCAACAAGTGATGCCATATCTGACGTCATTATTTACTACCTGTGTAAGCAATTGCATCTATGGCGAAGTCAATATTCATGTACATGAACAAAAAAAACTGAAATCCCGCGTTAACAAACAATTATTAAAAGTAAACAAAACAACAACAGTTCGCTTGTCAAGAATACTTTTTGCATAACAATAGAAACAACATATGTTAATAAGCTTGTGATAATGCCTTGCGTTCTTACGATTAATGCATGTTCATTCGCTATTAAAATAACTTTAACATGTAAATATTCGCAAATAAAGACAAAACTCAATGATCAAAGAATGTTGGTAATTCATTTGATAGTCATTACACTCTCATATGTTTTTATTTTAGGACTATAGTGATCATGTTAATTTGTTGAAACAAACACTCATTCGTTAGTTTAAAATTATCTTCAAAAGATGTTCAGCTTGATTGAAGCAATATGTAAATGCCGTGCGAAATATTCTTTGTGAAAATACAAAGTCGCATATTAGCTCATGTGTCATTTATACTGCTAGTCTAGCATCGGCGTAACTAACTCACATAATGGTTTTTTTTCTAATCATGCATAACACACAAATTAGAATCTGCAATAAATGATATGATGTGAAATAAAATTCGCATTACACATTATTTATTCAAAAAAAATAGGTGTAATTTAATTTAACTTTTGTGTCGATTTCAAATTGCTTTAGACAAAGTGTAAAATTAATTGGGATTTAAATTAAGTTTAAAGGGACTTTTTTTACAGATTTTCGTAGTTTTTAAAAATGCCCTACACTATGTTTATTAAAAAAACTATAATTGTATAATAGTCTTAACCGATGATAATAATAACACAAACGTTGATTAAATCAGGCTTTATTAATTTAAAGCAAAACATAAACGTAATTGTAATACTCAACGTATTTTCCAATTTATCGACACAAAGAGTTACAAACACCTTATTTTGCCGATTTTGAATGAAAATTATCCATTAATTATCCAAAACTTTAAACATTTGTTTAAGTCTTAGATGTTATTTCGCTTGTTTAAACATAATGTATACATTATTTTTTAAATCTATGACAATTATTTTGAAAATTGTAATAGTACCAAACTGTAAAAAAGTCCCATTAAGCTCCATGCCTTGTATCGATATAATTTATCCTTTTTCAAAACTGGTTTAGGGGTTCAAATATGGAGAGTAAATTGGCATATGGCTTACACATGGTCACTTTGTATAAATAAATGAACCGTTCACAATAAAAATCCTAAAATAGTTATATACCATTCCGTCGGCATTATTAGGTATTAATGGAACATAACATAATTGTTTGTATCACAAAGGATTAACACTAATACATCTGAAAATTTTACGTTTAATGTACTTTATTTATAAACAAAATTTCCAAATATTGATACCATTTATAGTTCTTTGACATTGTATAATGTTTATGCTATACATTTCGGACGAAACTTGGACTTGGCTTTGCGCAGCGACTTCACAACCCAAATCAAATACTGTTCTAACTAGGGCATATAACCAACTGATTTATAAAGCACAACACACAGTAAAATACTGTGAATTACAATAAACAATAATAAAACATCGGTATAATTAAAACCTTGGTTCTGCGTTGTGACGCTCAATTGTAACATAATTATGCATTCCAATACGCTTTACAAATGAACAAGCACAAAAGAGAATTTTACTGAAAGCGTAATTGAAATCAAATTAAACCTTTGTTTGCTGATGCCTGTAAAAAGTAAGACAAACTAGTCCATCCTTTCTAATCAGAACATAATTGTTCTTGTACAATTTAAAGCGGATAGCATTCGCTCCTTACAATAAGGCTTGGCTTCGCACATATTGGAAAACGGTTGCAGCAATGCATCTGTAATTGCTCATTGAAATAGTAAAACAATAACAAAAAAACATACTGATACAGCATGCGGAAATGGATTCGAAAGCTATAACAAAAACATTTTGTTAAATAATTAAAAATTAATTTCGAAATTGTTTTTAGATTGACATACTTTTGAATCAATGTTAAATATGTCAACTTGACATATTATGTTAAAACACAATATACAATTTTATTGTTTAAATTTCTTGAAATCGGATGTCGTATATGAACATTAAGCTTTTCTGGTATCATTTGAAAATCCTTATTTTTTATTTGATATGTCTGTTATTTGTAATAACTAAGGTTTATTTTACTATATCTTATTTAAATGGAAGTAAGTCTATAAGGATAAATAACTTGGTGCAGGAAACCGATCAATATACACCATATTGTAGAATTCTTTTCCCACACTGCTATGAGATAACAATGTGTGCCTGTAAGTATCCCAAGATGTCTAAGGCAACGGCTTATATAATGAATATATTCAATTACAGTGGGATTCGTGTGTTATGTTTATGTCCCTTTCTATATAATACAATATGAAGAAATGAAGTTTTATTGTTGTCATTGGCATACACATTTGTTATAACGATAATGATGTATTTACTACAAGAGTGCTAGATAAAAAGCATTTAAAGGGAACAATAATGGGGAATTACAAAACTATGGGCCACGACGTATCAAATGAATTAAATGTTGTCGTTGAAGTTGCATGTCCACCAGTTAATAGGTCAATCCCAATTTCCTTGTTCAGTTATGAATAAATATGCTAAAACCATTAGTGTTGTGTTGTTATCCACTACTTGTAATACACAACACCAACTATAAACAAAACATTATTACATCTGGGATCACAGTCTTGGAACGGGCAATGCAAATAAAGGCATGTGAATATTTGGGGTATTTTTTTCCAGAATAGCTTCATTTAATCCAATGTCTTTTAATCTAGTAGATACTTATTTAGTTTCAATGACTGTATATGTTATTCATTTTATAATTGCTTAATAAATACTCTAAACTTTGAATCAATAAGTGAAGTATATATTTCACTCTAAGAAAATGTAGTGGACGTAACTAGTGTTATAATAAAGATCGAACCGAAAACTAATAAAAACAAATACTTCCATGTTACTCATTGTTTGCTTCGCTAAAGGTCGATACGTAGCAGCATAAGCCGAGATAATGATAATGACCAACGTTTACTGTCGAACGTACCTTTCAATGTTCGTTTGTGGTTATTTTCACTTGAGTGATATAAACCATTGTTATGACCATATTGAATGTTTATGTGTTCGCATAGATTGTTGTATATGTAGCTTGACTCTTCGAAGTTAACACAAGCTATTCTGTTCATCCCAGCGTCGGAGTTGGCATCGGCGTCCGAGCTAGATACACATATTTCGGTATGCTAGTTTCTAAAGATTAGCTTGACGGATTGCATTTGCACTTATAACATGTATTCTTTTTTATCGATATGACTCAAATACCTAGATCTGATTATTCTAACTTGATTTGTTTTTCAAACATAAGGTAAATTTATATGTGCAGGATATACGCAGTTAAATTGTATTCGGTACGCTGGTCTTGCAGGATTGGCTTAAGATATTTCATTCAAATTAACAACATTTAATGTCCATATCCCCATATTGAAATGACCCGATAGGACAGGTTTAAAATCTCTTGTTTGAAATGTGTCAAAATAAGTGGCCATATACAAGTTGATAAGTTTTGTTTCATTCGGTAGATACGTTCAGTATATTTACAGTCCTTTGCAATAGGTGTTTGTTCTTTATCTTAAGCACAGGTGTTGTTTGAAATAGCAAATTGGGACATGTATTAATTTACGTGTTTTTATGAACACCAAACAACAAAGAACAGAGGAATATATAATTTTTTAATTATTGATTTCTTTTCAATTAGTCATGTTAGAAAACAAATCAACACCCAACAACAAAAACAAAAAAACACTCCATAAACCCTATCAGGAGAGAAATCTTTTTTGTTTTCCATTACTTTTATAACAGACTACCAACAATAAACATAGAACGATAAAACAGATTTCTTTTCCATAAATCAATCACCGACAGTATGGTTAACTCGCGAATGTCATATTATTCAAAGGAATATTGAATATTTTATGAGATGGGACACTGTAAAAATGCCTCCGATCATCGTTAAGTCTAGAACGGTAGGGGTTAAGGATGTTCGTGGCTGTTTTTATTATTTATTGTTACACATATAATTTGATATTTTTTGGTATTTTGTTAGAGCTAATGTTTTTCTCATATGGAAAGGAAACAAAATCCAGGGTCATCAGTGTTTAATTTGTATTGAGCCTTAAACAGAATTACTACTAGTATTTACTATTTTTGTAACCTCACACATGTGCCATAAAGGACACATTTAAGCAACAAGGTGACACAACTAAACACGTAAACCTAACGTATATAAATACAATTAAATTTCATAAAATAAAAAATAATATATCAAACTTTTGTTTTCTTTTTCATTGTATTCCCGCACAAAGATCTCATCCATACTTACCCAAATTATTCGTGAATTGTCAAAAAGTATGAACATAAAGAGAACCAACTCACCAGGGTCGTTTGCATTAAATTTTTTCTCAACGGCATAGAGTAGAATTAAAAAAACACAACATTTTAACAATAACAATGCTTATATTCAACACATGTTATCATGATAAAAAAAGACACTAAGTAAGTGTTTTTTTCCTGGTTGCCCATAACTTGTGGACGAACTCATTGATATGTTGCCTGTTAGACACGTATATTCAATTGAAAAATAGAGAACCAACAATATACCAGTGTGTTGAATGCTTGTATTTCTCCATTCCCTTCCACGGGCCTGTTCAATATCCCATGTGTAACACAGTGTTGCATTACATGTCTCTAGTTAAACTAGTCATACACATAGACAGAACATACTTATACATATGTTTATAGGATATGTTTGATATCGTTCGTTTTGTCTGACGTGATGTGTGTGTCATACACTTGCTGCATGAACAACCTGAACAGATCAAATCAATGTGTTTAATAAAATGTCAAAACATATTGTAAAAACAATATAATTATCTCAGATTTGTCAAAGGGACATAAAACATGTTAACAAACATCAATGATATTCACATATATCTATTTGCAAGTGCAGCACGATGTACCACACTCGAACGTGGTCCGGAATTTTCAGAGCTTCGGCGATGAATACTGTCAATGCATTTATGTAGTAAATGATCTCACATAACATCAGGAGTAAATTACGGTGGATATCTTTAGCCGCTCTTTGAACAATGGAAATTATACAAATTTTAATACGATTGAGTGTTTAGGATAAAAATTTACGTACCGTATGAAATAATTACAATTGATATATAATCATGTTTAATTTTATGACAAATTTATGTATATGATGATTAAATAACAACATGTTAATTGCTTAAGAAAACTATCCCTTCCAACAAGTTTAAACTGCGAAACAAATATGTTAAATTTTAGGTATATACCAAATGTTTTTCCGTAATTCAAGACATGCCTTGTTTCAATGCACACACAGTAGAGTCATTCTTCGTCCTTGCGGATAGCCGGATAACGTCGGACACATGTGTATGTAGAGCAACTTATGACATGCTTTCAAAAAAACTGTACATGCTGCACCTTACTCAAAGAGAGCGATCTTTCGCTAAACCGCAGGTTTTAAAATACCACTTGACGTTAAACATAGCTTTTAAAAAAGGTGCAACACAGGAGAAAACGCAGACCTACCCGATTTGGTTACACTTATAGCACCAAAATGGTATGCACATACTTCATACAGACGCCTGATGCTACCGAACAATCTCTGTGTGTTCCAAGCCATTAAAGATATTCCGGAACCATGACACGACTGAATAGGGTATATATGGCAAGTTTTAGGCAGTGAGGGTACTATAATCTGGTCGTTCGAGAGTTTCGGTAGATTAACGTTTCGGATTGAACAGGGCACGCTATGCTCATACAATTTGATTAAAGAGAAACTTTTATGTTGCGAACTGCTAAAGCGTGATGTGTCCCACCTATCATAATTCGATACTTACGCGAGTCTTGCACAAATTAGCCGGTGCTCTTCAGATCGAAAGTAACGCTTTTTATGGGAAACGTCCTTAAAACTAAGAACTATACTATTTCTTGATCAAAAGTAATAAAATCCGCACGTTTATGAAAGCGCACGCAAAACAGGTACGGCTCTATGTCAGTTGAGCTGTTTTATGACAGTTAATCCTCTGTATGCATATCAAACCGTTATATGTAAGTTAAGCCGTTCAATGATTGTCAATCCGTTCTATTCCGTTTTATGTCAATTAAGCCGTTCTAGTCCAGTTGAACCCTTCTGTGACATGTTTTCGCTCGGGGATAAAACCACGAAATTCTAGGCCTTATGATATGGCCACTAACGCAAGTTTCTCTTGATTGAAAAGTTATTGCTAATGTTTCCGTCAATCAGATTCAGTATGATGATCATTGTGCAAAAAAAGACTTTTACAGTATTAACAACGACAAATCGCGTACATGGTACAAAGTTACACATACTGTTAAGATCCGACAGTAAAGAAAATCCCGTCTTGAATGGAACGGTTTATATTGCTAGGACAGAACAAACAAGACCAATAGGAAGTCAAGTTTTCTTCATGCATGTATAGGCTTGAAAGCTTCGTTGCTAAATTTGTAAGTCATTGAAATTGCTCGTTAACAAGAAAATGTATTTAGCTTTCTTGTGCAGTAGAACACGACTTTAACCCCGATATTATTAGAAAAGTACATCAACTAAAAAACTCTCAAGTGTTTATACACATTATATGCAATAGTACCATATAAGTTCATTATACTTAATTTGATCTTAATATTGAAGCTATGTCGTCGATCTATAGGATATTAGGACAAAAAAACTCAATATGTTTGTTAGTAAAACAGTGAAATATTTAAACAATGATAGAAATATACGCTATTAAGAGTACTTATGTTACTATATATAGTAACAAAATTGACTCGAATGCATGTGATTATCGGTCAAAGCAAGGTGATTATCAAGTTTGGCCCGCAGGGCCAAATGTTGATAATCGATAATCGCCCCGGAGCTAAAGCATGCGACGTCAACTCAACAAAATGGCGTCCACATTCAGTCTTTTCCAACGGTGATGAATAACATTAAGCCACAAATCAACAAACTACTAGTAATATAAAAAAGATAATTAAACGTAGCACAAAATAAGAATGATAAAAATATATCGATTGCATCTAAAACTGTATTGTAGATGAGATTGATGACACTATTTGAGCTTTTAGTTTAACAGAAGTCATCCAACATCAAAATTAAGTAAGCGACACAATCTTACCTCAATCACATATTTAATCCAATGCTTATAATAATACAATTACAACGATATGCACTTCCATTTTCTTTAGTTTCCACTCCATTATCTTTATTTATTGGAAAGTAAACTTTTTGAAACGTTTTACGAAATCGAATGACTGCTCGGAGTGATTTCTTTAATTCGTCTTGAAGCTTCCAATTAAACATTACAAACACACAATCCGAAATACGTTTTGGATTTGTTCGAGGCTTTTTAAAATAAATCTTTTACTGTTAAATACGTCACAACGTCCGAATTGTTGTCGTTAAAATCCAGAGAGTCAAGCTTAAACTGGTGTATTTCGTCACAGAAATTACGTCATACAAGATAGATACGTCATAAATTGAGTAATCAATTGAATGAAAATAAAAGTACGGAAAGCTGAGAAGTGATAATCGGCCCTGGAGTGAATAATCGCCCACAGGCCTACGGCCTTCGGGGCGATTATTCACTCTGCGAGCATATGGCAGTTTACCTATTTACACCGAATTGTATTAGCGTCGTGGTCCCATTAGAGGTATACTATTCTTGGCCTGATAATAACAACAATATAGACTTGCCCTTCAGTATCTAGCTATACATAGACACAAAACCTTTTTTAACTGATTGTTTTGGCATCGTTATTCAATTCGAGATTACAATAATCTGGGTTGACATTGCAAACCTAATATACGTGTGTTTTATTATCAAGCTTTCAACAGCCACAGCCACACAACCTTTTTGAACGAAATTGTACTGGAATCTTTATCATCTAGTTTAAAACTAATAAGTACATAACCTCTAATGTTTCCTTATATATAAGTTCATCATTCTAACTCACTCTAGCTGTAAATATGGTTGCTTTAAGGCAGCATTGCGCCCTTTACTCAATAGAAGTAACCTTTAAAAGATAATACGTAACGAAAGTAAGTATTTCTTATATATACGATGTGCTATGCCATCTAAGATAAACGCAAAACGGGAAAATTGAATAATTAGTTAACGATGTCCGTAGGTTTATTTTTAGTTGATGCATGTACTTTGCATACAATGGTGTCAGCAGTTAAAACATAAACCTATAAAATGACCGGTAACAAGCTATTTTGGGTCTGTGGGCAATCATTGTGGATTTTTCATTTTTTTTTAAATTTAAAGAACTTCTTTTAGATACAAATCATTTTTGAAGATGACTGTAACTAACGTCACATTAACGTTACACGACGTCAGTTTGAAATAACTTTTAAAGTTCTCATAATAATGCTTAAATCAATTTCGGTTTACCTAAATTCGGCAGATTACAATGGAGCGCAAAGGCAATTGAACAGTCAACATTAATCATGGTGTATTTTAGAACTGATCAAAGCATATTGTACAAGCAAATAGGTAATTTCATGACATATTGCAACAAAGTTATGATCGCTAAGCTATGATTAAAATGTTTGATGATTTATATGATGCCAGGTTCAACGCTGTAATATGATCAAACAATGACTCACATCTGAGTTAGCTTGTAATCATATGGTATAATATGACTAGTTTTATTGTTTTCATTGACAAATAAATAAGACTTAATTACTAACTGTTAAACATTTGAACACACCCACTATTGGATTATAAAATATCAAAGACACCAGAGATGACTGATAAAAGGCACACAGCAAATGTGTTCCGTTATGAAACACAACGAATATATAATCATTTAGAGCACTAGTGGTATGCAATAAATACGTTTTGGTTGGTGTATGTAAGTAACAAGCAAAATGATAAATAGTTTATTTTTAGTTAACATTGGAAAGAACACAATATGTTTATATAATAATATATTCATATAATCGGAAACGTAGTATGTTGACTTGTTTGCTATATGATGTTCCATTTTTTTTATAATGATGTTTTACTAGCTACCGTTTTGTAACGCATATTTATGTCCATTTAATGTACGTGAAACATGATAATTCATATGCTAGGAAACGCGGAACATACATCACGTGTATGTAGTTTAAGTGTTTGCTATATGAAATCTTTTTTTCTTAGCTTCCGTTTTGTAGGTGTATATTTTTTAACATGATCTGCAAAACCGAAACAATTGCACTAATCAACTAGTGAGTACATTACGTGGTTCATATGCTAGAAATAACCGACTGCATTTAAATAGAGAACTGTATTTCAGCGCATTAACGTTTTAGTAAATCATGGTAACGTGATAAAGAATATTATATTAGCAATTAACAATAGCTTAAATACACTTTTTGCGCATCGGAAAAGTTTTTTAAATAGAGTAAACATTATACAGAAGGCTGATAGTAAGTTTGTTTTACAGCTGCTCTCATTTAAATATGTATCGCTGACCCCTCTATTGCTTAAGGTTTAAATACTCATCTATAAGCTTTGGATCGCTACCGGGCAGTATTCTTCACGATACAATTCTTACGAATCTTTTACTGTCGAACTTATGTACATTTTTGTTTGCAGTCATTTTTAATGAGGCCTTATCTACCATTTAATGACCATCTTCAACTTGTTTATGTATCCATAAACAGTATTTAACATGTGGTGACTGTCTTTTATTCAAAAGTATTGCCGAGACTGTTGGATTATTTCGATATGATTTATGTTCTACATAAATTGTTTAATGGAAACAATTACTCGAAACATATGGCATTTGGCAACTAAATGGAATTAATCAAGATTGTACAAGCGATAAAGTATGTGTGTCATCTTCTCTTTAAATCCCGGTAGAGCTATCGCCTATAATATCGGATTTATCTTCAGCCAATCGTAAGCAAGCTGCCAGACGAATAAATTGAACTGTAACATAACTCGATAGTCGCAGTATTCCTCTATGAGCACATCGGACAAGAACGCCAACATGACGCTCACATTAACTTGCTATAAAAACATGAAAATAAGCTGAGCAACTCAATTTTGTTCTAACTGGACGGTGCTTTAATTGTCAACTTTTATATATTTTAAAACGACTATCGGATGTGTAAAAGGATATGGATGTGAATTATAATTTAACACTTGAAAATAACTCAATGATCACGTATTCATACTACAAGGACCCATTGGATGTGGACGGTTGCATGTTTCAGAACGGGTACCATAGGGACCTAACTCAGAACACTGCGGTAGCAACACTCATGATCGTTCTGTACATGCTTGTAACAGTGCTAGCGTTGCTTGGTAACCTGTTAGTGATCTGGACAGTGTGGATCAACTCGCAAATGCACACGGTGACCAACTACTACATCGTGAACCTTGCCGTGTCTGACCTGCTCGTGGCGGCCCTAGTGATGCCTCTCAAGCTGCTCGAGTACACCGCCCCCTGCGGCTGGCACATATTCCGCAGTGACCGACTCTGCTCCGTTGTGTACTATCTGCTGCCGGTGTTCGTGTTTGCCAGCGTCCTCACACTCGCAGCCATCTCAATAGAAAGGTATTTGATGTATTGATATTGTTATGCTTTGAAACATACACAACACATGTAAATATATTTTTTTTTGTTCATCCTGTCTTTAAAAAAACAAAAGTATACAATAATATTCTAAACAGTATTCGAACACCTGAAATAAAAAGTATCTCACACTGAACAAGTTTATTAAGGTGTTGCTTAAATACTAAATGTAATTGGTTCATAAATGCAGCGAACACGATACGTATATTAGTTTTCGTTTGGTTTTTAAAACCAACAAATAAGCGCATGTTTACAATATGTATATTTACCACTTTATAATCAAAATTAAGTAGACATTATCGAACGAAATAAATATAGTATACTCAATAAAGTAATATGCAATAATAATGATCAATATACTTGTTATTTAATGGGTTTTGCATTGCACAATAAATCAATATTATTCAGATTTGACAAAACATGTATAAATGAAATTTACTAATTTAAATATCAGCATTAATTCAAAGACAAAAAACAACAACATAGTATACAGTGTTAATGCACTTGGAACAATATGTGAAAAAAGGAGTTTGGAAAATCCGTTAGTCTTTTTTTAAAGACAATGGCCGATTTTCTATAAGAACAGGATAATACATAAACATTCCAATTACAAATGATTTAAGCTGGGGTTATCGCTTAAGAACTGTCAAAAGAAAGCCTTAAAGGGTTAGGGCTAAACCAGGTTCACGGAGTGCAAAATAGTCCAAACAATCAATTATTACAGATATGCATTAAGTGTTAGGAATACAGTATTAATACAAAAATCGAAGATCACGTATGTTTATTTAATAGAATACAGACATTGAATTGATAATATAATGTTGGTCTCAAGAACTTCATATTTTTTAGGCAGCCTCGTTAACCAGCCAGACGAGTGTCTAAGATAAATTGACATTACATTGCCTATAGGCGTACTTAATTTCTGTGTAATTTCCTGTTTCATTAAACGCTGTTAATTTGTCACGCTTTAAGGCGTCTCTCGTACTTTAAATGATAGCTTCTGGTAATCTATTATCAACACGTGAAATGGACTCCATGTCGTTTTAAACAAACTAAATGAAACAACGTTTTGCATATGCAACGAACAAATATGAAAAAGCACTTCAATTTCAAAATATACGGTATGTAGTTGCAAAAGAATGCGTACAATTAACATGAATGGAAATCATGAACTGATATCTACAAAATGTTCATTATCATAAAGGTCGTGTTTTACCTACTTGATATAAAACAGCAAATGCTGTTAAATTACAATTAGGCATTTATCAGTTAAAAGTTAAATACCATGTCTTGTTTATTTACCTTATTATTTTTGTATACATTTACTTTAACTGTTAATCTGCACAGAGTGCGGTAGAAAACAACGACATGCAGCTTATTTTATTGGACAAGAACATTGGACGTTGGATATTTTTTTTTAAACTATTGGCGACAACTGATGTTTAATAAATAGTTCGAAACAATTCCTGGACATTGTAAAGTAAATACCTGGGCTGGAAGCCGCTCCAACAAATCATGTAAAACTTACCATTCGTTTACAAAGTATTGAAACAAAAAATCACCATTTATTTTATAATTCAAGTTATTATTACATTAACACAAAACATAAACGATATTGAACATTATTCCGGCTGTTTTTGTCACCATGCTGCATGCACTGAAGCATCGATACAAATGATATATGTTTGTGATCTTTGATTGTAATAAATCAATCTTATGTTATTTGCTGAAGTGTTATGCATGAAACACCATGTTGATTTGTTATGATTATAAAGCGTCATTAATATGGTCGGGTATATCGACGATTTAAAAAGATGGTGGAGTTAAGATGAATAGTGTTTGACTCGATATAACATTTGTTGTATCCGTATGTGTGTCTTGCACTTGTTATAATATGTATATGCATCTATACTCCTTACCGGGGGTTATTCGGCACCAAACGGCGATATACCAATTTGTTTAAGTAGATATGAGGTAGTTGCAACAATGCCTGTGAAATGCAGACTTTTCAAACTATTTATATCAACAGCAAAAACGTTATATAGCATGATGACATAGCTCCTGCCATATATGCTGTAATTGGTACGGTGTTTGTTTCAGATACTATGCAATAGTTCATCCCCTCTCTGCAATGAAGTTCAACAGTAAATCGAGAACAAAGAAGATTATCGCTGTTACATGGATACTACCATTCATCGTGGCAGGACCTTATGTCTTCAGCAAAAGTTACCCTTTCACGATTCACAGTGAAATCGGTTCCATATCACGAGAAATATGTACTGACCGCTTTGATGAAATCGATGTAGCAATACATGGCGACATCGCCAGGGTCGGCGAGTTTCGGAAAGGCTATTTCCTGGTATTGTTTTGTGTAATTTACGTAATCCCCAGCGCGATGATCCTGATTACGTGCGTAAAGATTGCCGTCAGTCTCCTAAAGCCAATACTTCCAGAAAGCGCTGTTAATGCTAGAACAGAAACAAGCAGGCGACAAGAAGACAATAAACGGAAGGTAAATACCGTGTTATATATATACATGTTGCTTTTCGTTAATTATTCTGTAACCATGTATTGAATGTAACTTTTTTTTAAATGATGCAAGCAACCACATACATATTTTGTATGTTTTTTTTTCTTATTATTATGTTGCTTTTCCATTTGTTTGCACACGTATCCTTATCCACTAATATACAAATCAAAACCTTTTTTCTGGTATCCGCATTTACCATTGTGTATTATATAGAAATATGCTTAAAACGAGTGCATCTGTAATAAAAATATACAAGTATTGTCATGCAATTATATGCAACTAATAATAAATATTACACAATCGATTTACATAATAATGCACGTTCATTGATGAGACATTAAACATGTTGATATACTGTTTGACGGATGCTTTTAGAAATGCAGCAGGTTACATTCAACCGCTTAAAAATCCATGAACATCGGTGTTTACATTAGTATGCAAGGTTAATTAAGCATTAATATAGGAGCATTCGTTAGTTCAAATATCAGGGCGATTTATGATTTTCTGCAATAATATACTTATAAACGTGCTGATTTAAACATGCTTCCTCGTCGTTTGTGGATACGGGCTACGGTCACACAGACATGTACATCTGCATAACAGTTTGGTCAATATTAATGGTTGCGAATTAGCGCTTTGCAGATAGAGGCGTGTACGAGAAAACAGTCAGAAATGTTGAAAGGTTATCCAGACATTTTTAAAATGCGTAACGACAACCCTAGACAGACCATTCCCATAGTAGATAGTCTTTTAATATAATTCATTTGATTTGTAGTAATGTCACATTTTAAATATCGTCCACAGGTTGCAAAGATGGTGGTGGTGATTGCCCTGACTTTCATCGCATCGTGGACTCCTTTCTACCTTGTCAACATTATCAGTCAACTGCAACAAGACAGTTTCCTTAGAAAATCCAACTTCATCTCTACAATGCTAATGACGCATTTCTGTGGCTTTGTGAACAGTTGTTTGAACCCGATAATTTACACAGCCATGAGTCAAAAGTTCAGAAAAAGCTTCATTGATATAATCAAACGAATTTGGTACTGTTGTACCTGTAATTCATCGGGAAAAAGCAGACTACGCTACGGTGTTTCACATCGATTTACGTCAACGATGCATCATACATTAACTGAATCAGATGCACACCATATTGCTCTACAAGAACATGTGCAATACAACGATTCCCTGCGTCGCCCGAAGGCGGACTCGAAAAGTAGAAGTAGTTGGAAGGACCCGGAATTGAAACATCTAGAAACTGACGAGCATACTGTTGTTAACAAGTATATTTTTAAAGACGATAGATCTGTACCGCAACGTGGCGATTTTAGTGAACATATGATGACCACCATGAGTGCAAGCCGCAACTGAGAGACATTTTGATAATTAAGGTTGATATATTACAGGAGACGTCACTGCTGGCAAAAGATTATCCATCGGTTGCGAAGTCATAATTTACTGTGTTTATTGTATGATCATGGTATCTCTATAATTATTTATTAACATTCATGCATTTAGCCCAGTTTTCTACAGAACAAGGCTCATTTGAATTCCGGTAAATGAAAAAGAACATTAAACAAACGTCTTTAGGCTTGTTTAACCAATTAATCAATGTGCATCATTGCTTAATACAATTATAAAATTTTGTTTTTGGGAATTGAAAGCTCTTAGAAAACAAGTGAATATATGTGACTTGTAAATGAATAAACATGTCATAGCGACATGCATGAAATCGCAGTCTGCACACGCAGTAAACATGTCAAAAATGACGCATAATCGGTTATTAGGAAGAATTAATAAAACATCACATATCTATTGTTATGTGGTCCCTGTGTTTTGTTATAACGGTTGTCTGCCGATATACACGTCATATCATAGTCCCTGCTTATAGAATACGCGTTACTAGGACAAAATAAAGGCTGATGATACTGTAAGACCAAACATATAAAGCAAAGCCAAGCCGTGTTCGTGATTGTAAATATAATGTCGCTTGTTACTAAACAATTTAAATTGATTTATCATGTTTAAAACATAAAATACACAACTGAAGGCCTATAACATAAATGTACCAGGGAGCACTACATTGGGTTAGGACCAGTACCTGACTGATCATTAGTATTGAATGTTAGAATTGTTTTAATAGTAATTTATAACACACAGTTTATACGTTTTGAACAATCGCCCGTGTCAACTTATTTTTTTTCATTCAACCGATTACGCAATTTATTTGGTATAACGTTTTACGTAATTTCTGTGACGAAACATTTTATTTTATCTGAGACTTTCTTAATTTTCGGGACAACAATTCTAACGTGGTTGTTTACATTTTAGTGTATTGAAAACAATGTTATACATTTAAATAAAAATGCACCAACCGAATCCAAAACATAATTTGGATTCTGTATTACATTTGTATATCATAAATATTTTGAAACTTCAATTATTTTCAATCTTTCGATTTCGAAAATAAGGTTGTTGGTCTATTATTTGATAACATGGTTTCCAAAACAATTTGTATTTTAAATTAAAACAATTATGCATGGAGGGAAAACAAAATTGCAGTGCATATCCTTGTATTTTTTATTGTGATAAGTTGATAAAAGTTGTCATTGAGGTAAGCGTGTGTTGCATTTAACTTTGTTTTAGTGAATCATTTAAATGTCAAATAATACCATCTATCTAATCAGCAGTTCCATTTGAAATGTGTTAAAGTATATTAATATTGTATTGTACGTTTACTTATTTCTATAATCGACTGTTTCGTTGGCTAAGTGTGAACGTCATTTTGATCAATTGGCGTCGCGCGATAAGATTGTGTTTGCCTTATCTTTTCTGTATGGGTCGTATTGTGTTCTATAAAATCATTTAGCTGTAGGATAAACAATATATTACAATATATTTAATAGTTTAATACTTGAATAGAGTGTAGTTAAAGATGACCTAATTTTTTTCTTGCTAACAACAAAAAATGTGATTGATATCAATCCCTAATGTGTATGTATTATATCCTTTTTTTATTATGTAGTTATGTATTTATTTACGCATATATTCATTCATAAATTTATCCATCCATTTATTCATTCCATCCATCTATTCACCCGTCTATCCACTTATTAGTCCATCAACATTCACATGCATTAATTCATGCAACTATTCAGTTATTTAGTTATTCGTGCATTTATTCATTTATTCAAACTTTAGGCCTATCCACCGCTGTACTCTCTTAGGGTCACACAGTACGTAGTGTTGTACTTTACCTCGCAGTCTGTCGTATTAATCTTCGATTCAGTGTCACTTTTATGGATAGAGAGTAAGAATGTCGTAAGCTTTCTTTATCTTGCGCCAATACAGACATCAATTATTACCATCCAAGGCGGTTTCTTTCTCAGAGGCAAAGGCCAGTCTGTACAGGACGTTTTATCATAGAATGTGTTCAGTTTTTCTTATGAAATCGTCGTACTACATTAAGACAATACAATCTTAGTACGTATTAACGATATGCGACTTAATTTCATTGTTTATAACTATAAATACATAGTTGTATACTTTTTAATGATTTAAGTATACTGAATTGGAATTGGAATGACTTTTCAGATCACGCCGCCATACATTTATCATTCAAATTAAACGAATACACAATAAATAATAAAAATTGCAATACAGAAAATCACACAGAAACTAAATTGATATTTAACCAAGAATAAGCGCATGTATTTCGTGAATCATTAATTATTAATATAATAATATAAATAAACTTACGGATTTTAAAAGCAGCAATGCAACAGATCATGTAAAACTGCTCGCAACGTTCCTGCATGAACAAGCAACACGGATTTCCGCTAATCCGCAAGCACAACCCTGTGGTTT
Organism: Dreissena rostriformis; assembly: GCA_007657795.1. Lineage (NCBI taxonomy): Eukaryota > Metazoa > Mollusca > Bivalvia > Myida > Dreissenidae > Dreissena > Dreissena rostriformis. The sequence continues at coordinate 389,630 of VMBQ01000026.1, read as the reverse complement.
AACAAAGACTGTCACGAAGCAAAACACGAATATAAATATGCGCGTAACGCCTTCAACCGCAATAAATCAAACGAGAACAGAGTATATTTTTCGAAACGTTTTTAACAAAACAAAGAAAGTCTGCAAAAAATAAATACAAATTCTAACACGGCACGTGCAAACTTTCATATCAACAAAGAAGAAAATCGTCCATGGGTTATTCTGCAATAATTATGGGCGGAGCTTATACACTGACAGCACGCGCTATGACTGACCAAAACATGCCGATACATTTTCCACCAGAGTAATAATCAGGTATTTTATGAATGAAAGTCACCTGACAAAATACTACGCTATGAAAACAAATGCGTAAAATAAACACAATTTCCCATTCATTTCAGCACAATTGATATAAACATCAATAAATAAATCTAAACATGAAAAAAACTTCCTGTTCACAAACACGTGAAACACCATGTGTAACTCAATTTCGGATGAAGATGAGACGTTGAGTAAACACTATTTGTAATTTATTCTTGTTGTACAGTATCGTTAATTAATTCCAATTGACTGTAACATATACTGTGTTGTTATCGTTGTAATTGTTACACTCTTGTGTTTATAAAAATGAACAATGTACGCATGTACACTGATCGCAAATAAGTTTACACAAGTTGGTGTTGTTCTTATTTAAGCAAACGGATGAAATGACCAGTTTTTCTTCCATCCAGTTTGGCTTTTATTGAGGGAGGTGATCTGATCGACATAACAGCCGAAAGTTGTATTGATGGGTGGAATATAAAGTAGTACGCACGAAAAATAATATACATTCTATTAAATCTTCAGTAAAAACCGTGTTAGAATCGAAATAATTATGTTAAGTTATAGTTTGTTGTCGAATAACCCACGGCCGGAAGTTTAGATGCGTGGTTTCAAATCACTCGTGCTACGCACTCGTGATTAAATCCCTACGAATCTAAACTTCCGGCCGTGGGTTATTTGACAGCAAACTTTATCGTAAAAGAATTATTTCTTAAATAAACGAAGGTATCAAACTTGAACATATCTCAAAATCACAACCCTGAAAATTTTGGAAATCTGTCAAAAAACACTATAATAATAAAAACAAACAAATAAACAATTTACAAACAAATTAGCTATTTGAACACTTCAGTTCCCTTCTAGGAGAAATTCAAACTTCAAATGTGCACACTGATTATGAAAATACTGAAAACTATGCAATAAACGAGCAACATTTAGATTGTGAAATAACAGTAAACGAAACACAGAAGGTAGTTTTTAAACAAAATAATAATCAAGCATGTGGACATGACGAAATATCAACAGAATTCTTTAAAAGTGCGTTTGAAATCATATCACCTTACCTACACACACTATATAACAACCTATTTCACAACGCTATATACCCTGAACGCTGGGGATTGGGCTACATTATACCAATATTTAAAGGGGGTGATCCTAACCTAGTACAAAATTACCGAGGAATAACACTATATAATATACTAGCTAAAACATACTCCCAAATTCTTTCCAATCGTCTTACAATATGGACAGAAAAGAATCAAACGATAATAACAACTCAGTTTGGGTATCAAAAAGGTAAAAGCACTACTGATTGCATTTTCTTATTACAGGCTATCATATCTAAATTAATTCACAGCTGACGAAAAGTGTACATCGCATTCATAGATTATGAAAAAAGTGATGATAAAATAAATCTTCCATTCTTATGGCAAAAACTTGTCTCACATAACATTACAGTGTAGCACCAAAATGATTAACGCTATTAAAGCGATGTATTCCATTGTCAAATCAGTAATAAAAAATAATAATGAGATATCGGACATCATATACTCTTACAAAGGAGTAAAGCAGGGCGACTGTGGATCCTCCTTATTGTTAATGGTATTCGTAAACGATATTTAAGATAATATTAACTCGAATATTAACGATATATTTTCAATCAATGAACTTAAATTATGTTTAATACTTTACGCGGATGATCAGGTTTAATTCGCAACATCACCCACCGCTTTACAATCCATGCTAAACGATATCGAGGTATCTTTCGTGCTTCTGATATGAACTTTCCTAGTTTGAACATTGCACTTTCACTGTTTAATTGTGTAAGTTTTACTTTGTAATTGTGTGAGTTTGAACATGCGATGTCTCATTATATCAAAGATGTTAATGTTTATATGTCAAATTTAGAACATTCAACAAAAAAAAATGGAATTCATCATTTACTTCATTACTACAACGTAATTGAAAGTGTCGCAAGTTATTATATGTATATCATATATGCCAATCTGAATTTTCAGGTTATGTGCACAGATGTGTAATTTCGTAATCTCTGTACTAATATTTCTTGACGTATTCGTTTTTAAATATGATTCAAACGAAAATGTAGTTATTTTGCTTTAAAAAAATTATAAATACATTATCATTATGTTTCCACTCTTGAACGTTTTCGTCGTTATGTCTTTGTTTAAACACATTGTTGAAAATGATTGAATTATATTTAACGTTTATCTTCTAGTATATTTAACTTACGCATTTAAACCGTCGTTTATTATATGCAAATACGTCTGCATGCATAAGAGATCATTTCAATGATAATGCAGCTTGTTTTGAAAATATTTAGGTTATAAACGACAACAAAACAATATTGAACGCTTTTCTACGGATTTTACGTGAACTTGTGTTCATATACTTTTTTTATAATTGTGTACGAACATGCTATGAGAACTATTGTTTAAGAACAATTAATAAAAGAATCCACCATAGAGCATTACGTTTCCCCCACTATAATGACTTAATTTTTGTATTGTTTGCAATTGTAGTCATCGCATTTATGACACTAACGCACGTAATAAGATACATATACTTCTTTCCGAAGCATGGACAACCTGAATCAAATCCAATTAATTAATATACGTCGTTTTGATTGATGGGTAATGCGCCGTACACTATAAAACTTATAGCAAATTTAGGAAACATGAAACACCATAAACTCACAATAACATCCGTCAATGAAATGTTAATACGATCATTAGGTTTTGATTTATTATGTTGTTTCAATTTATCTAAAGTAAATAATGTTTTGTGGTCAGATGTGAAGGAATTTAGAAACTCCAAATACATTATCCGGAGAGAAAGTCTTATGTTCTCCCTCTAGCCTTAAATATTGGTTATATATGTTTTGTTAGAGAAAGATTTTGTACTTCTGAAGCAGCTGAATGTTAACTTCATATGTTGTTGATGATAAGATATTACACAGATATGACTACTTACTGTGATCCTTATAATTCAAGTAACGATTATGTTGAATATGTTCTTGTTCCTTGTGAACTTGTGAGTACAGATTATTTTAAAATGTTAGGAAGCAACAACGTTTGCTAAAACGAAGTCACGTTTTTTTGTTGTTTTTTTTAATTTATGATTAAGACAAAGAAAGCTCAGATTTTAAAAGTTACCTAACTGTTGTTGGTTGAACGACACCATATTTGATTTGTTAATGATGGCCAAAATACTATATTTAACAGTCTGTAACAAATATGTTTGCGATATTCTTACGCTGATTGGCCACTGTACTCTTTATGAAATGTCGTCAAAATGTGTTCAATTTATAAAAACGCAGCTGGCTTGGCGATATGGGGAAAAAAATAGTATATAACGTACGCACACATAACCAATACAAACTAATAATGATCCAAACAATTTAATGTAAGTTTAGTGAATAGACTGATGATTTGGCTGTGACTGGTCTGCTTACATTATCAAAGGTAGGCCTACATTGATATAATGAGCCAGAATGACTGAACTGTGATCCGAGGGTATGTCCAGTTTTGAGCGCAATTGCATCATTTAACACACTTTGCGGAGAACCGCTGTTGGAACACAAAGGTACACACAATAAATTTTACCTTATGGCACAGTGGTTTGCGATTAAGTTTTTTTTATATAGTCTCTATTATCAAGGGCCACATTAGAATGTAGGCTTTGCAGTTTTAGAGATTTTGTTTAGTTTGCGCGTTGAATCTATACAATCCATTTGATTACCGTTACAACGGTTTGCAGTTGACTACCACCAATATATGTTCTTTCCAACATACACATTGCAAAACAATGTATAAGACCAACATCTCATTTTTCATGTGAATTGTCTTTTCCTCTGCATATGTCTAGATGTTCGAAGTATTTTCAATTTAAAACCGAGCTTTACATTTATTTTGATCAAAGGCTTAAATCCGTAATGTATTGCAATTTTTATCTGATACAATTAGTTTATAATATATGATATGATAATTGCGAATATTATTTTAAACTGCGAAAGCCTCTTTCATTCTTTATTTCGTATATCAAACTCCGGTCACTGCTTTTTCTCATGGGCGACGAACATTCATTCGGACATAACTATTTTATTATTTATGATTTAAACCAATGTCTAATCGTATCGAAAGGTTGCTATTTTGGTCCGATTTATTATCGGGATTCCAAATGTTGTATCGGGCAATTAGTTAAATAGTATAGTTAAACCAATAATGTTACATTTGATTGGCCTCTTGATCATCCCTATCATTTCATATGGCCGTTAAAAAGTGAGAGTTCATATGACAGATGAGTGTTGGTAAGTGTATCGAGGTCGCATATTGTTTACAATCGGCATTTGTTCTCACTTTGGAAATGTTATTTGATATGTGTGTTGAATGTCGGGAAAAACTAGCATACATGTAATTTTAATAACAAGTATATGAGACTCACTGCATTAACACGAAGGTGTGAGTGAATATTTATTTGCTACGTGTGAGGTTCGGCACGCCACCCAAACGATTTCAACCCCAAGCTTTAATCATACGTGTGGTTTACGTTATGTTTCATGTATTTACATGTATTGTATAGACAATTGGTCACTTGCCTTAAAAAAAAGACTTGCGAGTGTTAATAAGAACTTTTCTCCTGAAACTTTTTTTGAGTTTTATTTATCATTTATATTCCGTTCATATTAGAAAAAAAGGCAATGCCGATATGTGAGCATGTCAACATGTCAACTTACGGAACTTATGTTTGGTCTGGCAGATTGATTTATTCAATTCGTTATTCATTCGTGTGATTACAGAGGCAATCGATCTTTAATAAGACATCGGTTTTCTATATAGTGTATTTGTTCACTATTAATTTTTGATGAGACTTTCTCTTTTTTTTTAAGTTATAATTTGTCCATTAAAGGTTTTAGGAATAATTGCATGTATGCCGATTATTGAGCTAATATTTCAATAAAACGTATTTGTACTTAGGTAACAAAACTGTTTATTGAACTTGCCTGTTCGATTTGTAATCTGGTTTGTTGATGCCGACATGTATACATATATCCCCTTGCATTGGAAGACAACATTATATTTATCTTTTACATGAGTCTTTAACGATCCTTGACACCGGTTATTTATTTTGGGACATTAACATTGATGCTATTGAAATGTTGATGTCCATGTTTTAAACTTCGAGATTCATTGTATAGGGAAAGTTGGTACTAATACTATAATTTACTAAACGTATTCTTTTTTGTTTAAAGATCGTTTTCGTTTCAACTGAACGAATTGTGTTTATCTTACAGGTACAACATTATGCAAATATTGCTTCATCGATATGAAGCTTATAAAAAGTACATTAAAATAGACGTTGTTTTAACCATGTTCAATTAATGAAATGATAAACAATGTGCTATTATTGAGAATACCGTATTTAAATGCATACCCAATTTTTGAAACAACGAGCTTACGCACAATACACGAGCATATATAAAAATGTTGGTCACTGAATTGGAACTAGCAATAGGAGGCATATCATGTCGTTAATAAGATCGGATACCATTTAAGTGTACGAGAAAATAACTATTTAAGCCCTATAGTTACCTCCTTATACTTATTGATCTAAAGTCATTTCATGATAATACGATCTTTGATACGACTCTTTAATTATAGGATAGTTAAACGGAAACTTCAGACATTAAATGGCATTCAATCATCTGCATTGGCTTGTTATAATAAAGCTTGGTTCGAATAGTTTTATAGTCTTTAGTGACATAACACTTCTTTATTATAATAAGTATATATGTATGGTAGAATCGCATAATAAATATCATTTTAACAGAACATAAATAGTTAATATTTAACAAACAGCGGATGCTTGTGAAAAACTCATACTGGAAAAATGAAACTCCATAGTCAGTATCAAGAGGTAAATCCTGTAAAACTCCGGTAGTCTTTTATTAACGGATCGTTACCAATAGCATTACAATAAAGGAACATACATAAAACACAAATAAAGCATAAAACAACGATTAAGATCGAGTTTCCGCCTTGGAATATTAAGTGCAGACAAGTTAGTGTTTTAAGCGGTTTGATGTCTCGCTCCAGGTTATCACAAAACACACAAGTTTAAATCAAAATTATTGTCGCAGCTCCTCATAGACCTTTTGTGTGTGTTTGTTATGGAACACAACGTTTGGAATATCGCAAAATAACTAATATAGTATTGCTTTTTTTTAAGTATGCTCTTCTTTGCATATGTCCGTCAGAAGGTTCATCTTCACAGATTAGTTAAGAAGAAAAAGATTATACGTCAGACATTTATTGTTTTGCAAAATGCGTGTCAGTAAACGCGTTCGTACATGTGTGGGTATATTTTCTACCACATGAGCTCTTTATCAGCACATTTTCTTTCGTCAGGTTATGATGATACTCGTTTGACAAATTTATTTTCAAAGCATTACATGCACTCATTTAAATCTTTTGTAATTATTGGAGCATTTTCCCTAACGTAAAAGGACTTAATTTTATAAATATAATAGAAGACACCGATATGATAGAAAAGTATTTTCAACAGTTTCATTTTTTTTTATGCGACTCATTTAATGCTTAACTAGGGTACTCTATCTATCAGTGTAAACTATATAATGATTGTACCCGATATTTACTGCTGAATTGATATTCATTTCGCGTTTGTGGTGATGTTCACTTGAACCAAATCTAACATTATACACATCTTCAACTGTTTATGTGTTCTTGTAGATTGTGTCATATGTATTGACTGTCTTGAGTTTAAACACTTATTCTTTAAAGTATAAATTGTGTTTTGTTTTCATTTTTTGTCTGCTAAGGTTGATTCGATTGAGATCGTGTAATACAAGCATTTGTGATTCATAGGATATGTGCGAGGATTTTTCAGCCCTCGAACTGGTTTTACCTCAATGCTTTAATTGGCCGTTCAAATGCGATGATCCCGGTTTTGGATCATTTTATGTTGACATTCTGTTTAAAAAGTGTTAAATGTCTATCATATTAGAGTATCTTGTTAAGTGTTTTCATTCTTGCCATTTTAAAGAGCCCACAAAAGNTTTTTTTTTTTTTTTTTTTTTTTTTTTTTTTTTTTTTTTTTTAAATTTAATGTCTTAATTTAATATATTGCCTTTAGCATAAGGTTGTGATGACACTCGTCGTTTTACAACTGCGATCATTTAATTGGCTGTAGGAGAATTTAATTGATTTTTTTCCAGTCCGTCGGTCGGTCCGTACACAATCAAAAGAACTTTTTGATGTACAAAAAAAACACGTCTTTATGCTGATTACTTGGGAGGCTTATCGATTTTTACGACAGCGAATGCCAATTTCAAAGGGGCTTGTATCAAGAAATTGAATAAGTCCAACGGCCATTTTACGAACTGTTTATAACCATACCATCATCCCTTAATAACACTTTAAATTGTGTAAAAAAACACCATAACTATTGGATAACATATAGTACGGGTAGCAATAAAATGCGTTCACACATTAACATTAAAATTTTAATAGGGTATTACAAAGTTATGAAGTTTGTTGTATTTTAGAAGAGGGATAACAAACGTTGAAGTATATTTCGTTAAGAACTAGTATAAACTAATGATTACCCTAACCACACTCCGAAGAAGCGGATATAAATTGAGTTGCACCTATGCGTCAGTAGGTCGTTCGGTTGGTCGGTATGTCGTTCAGTACGATGTCTAGGAGACGATAGGCCCTAAAACCATTCAGAAAGATTAAGATGGTGACTTGGAAAAACATGGAATAGGACTATTTATTTCGAGAACAACCGGACACAATTATGGCCAGAGAGGTTCGTAACTTTCAATTTGTTCTCGCATGATAAAGCTTGGATCTACGCTAGTGCAAATTGGTAATAGACGCATATCAATGTTAAGGTCATCATGTCAAAGATCAAGGCTTATTTTACAAAATAGTATGACCTTTGATCATCTAAATTGGCCAACCGTCAACGTCAAAAGTGGATTGTTACATTACATTAGTCTCAACGGGATATATAAATCATGTCTAAAAGACATTAACAGGCGTGTAACATCAACATCGTTTAATACAATGGATTTTGCTTCTTGTCGTGGATTACATGTTTTACATGCTCTCTTGGTATACGTTGTTTATAATTGAAATCAAAATTGAAATACCCAATCCAATATCCTATTTGATTTAAATATAGGTACTAAAATACTATGCTAAGAAGAAAAATAGGTTATTTAACCGGGTTTCTTGATAACATATCTAACGGATACACCACTCGGCCATTCCGGCATGTATATATATATTATATACTCAATGTTTAAACACTGGTAGACCATTCTTAATTTGAAAAATGTGTGAAGAGTCCCCTTCTTAAATTGAACAGAAAAATACGAAATCACAATTGCCATTTAAATCCACTGAAAAGTGTAAATCATCATTATGATAAATACGTTCAGGTATAACCAAATGGAGTTCACACAGCAACAGTTATATATACAAGTAGATGCGTTGTTTATCTTTAAAAGGCCTTAAAGGTCTGCGATTCTGCTCGTCTTTGATATGTTATATGCTAGGGTATTGTCACTTAATAAATCCCATGCTTACATACAAATTTATACGTTGCACGTACTATAAGTTAACATAATGTAAAGGTTATTAATGTTCAAGACAGTTCATATCACAAACGCGCTGACCTGTCAAACGATGTCGTTTTAATAGCTGTCTAAACAATAGTATGATAAGGAATATGCTGGTATGCTACATAAATCACGGATATTCTTTAGACCTGTGATTTTTGTTGGAAACATAATTATATTCGGTTCGCATCGTGAATGTTTCGGAAAAGGAATCTCTTTAACCTTACTATATAAATCTATTTCAAATTAATCCCGTTGACGGATTGCGAGACTTCACTCGAACGAGCCCCATCTAATATTTGAATTGTCTGAGTGTATTCTTGTATTCGGAAATGTCAGACACTTCTTAAGAACGTATCTCTCTTTTGATGGGAAATCATGACACTTTTATTATGTGTATGGACAAAATGACAAAATTGGAATTCTTGCTCCCAGTTCCTGACATCATGGCAATCACAGAATACATCATAATTCAATATCCCATATATTAACTCCTGCATTATTAATATCACGCAGATTTACAATATTTATTTCTAAAACAAGGGAATGAATCTTTTTGTATCTAAAGAACACGTTACGCGCCTGATTTATGAACGATAAAAATGGTAACGTTGCGTTGGTAACCATTTCAAATAAGAGAGATAGTTTGCTTATGTTCTCTTTTATTTTCTACGTCATGAATACGGTACAAAATATAGCATGTGTTTTTTTATATCCCTTTACTATGTTTGTAAATGTATAGAATATCCCGACCATTATTCTTGAAAGATGTAATTGTTTGAATTGATATGATACTTAAGAAAAACATACACGTTACTGTGGTACCATCTGTCTTATAAAAATGATTTAATGTGATGAATGTGATAAAACTTAATTGTAAGTTTCCTAAAAATACACGCACTTTGGTTGTCTATACTAAATGTCTGCACACGGTAGGTCTTTTCATTAGTTAGGCAAATGTGCTTTTCTTTCATTTTATTATAGTACAGAAGAAACAGTTATGTTGCTCTGGTTGACATTAGACCATCGGGTAAACTTGTAAATAAATTTAAAAGTAATCCATATTTATATAAAAATGATTTGAGTTGTAATGCTATGAGCTAGGTTACTAGTTATTTCAACTTAAATCTTTTATGAATAAATCTTGGCCAAGTGTGAGGTTTAAACACTAAGAAGCCGATTAAAACTTTAATGACAAGTTTTGAATTTACCGTCCTCACTTAGGGCCAAAGAAGTAGCACAAGACGATAATCTGTGAAAACAGTTCCTGGTGTATAGACTTCATTTGCCAATAATATGAGTATGTTGACTAAAAGGACGGCCAATGTCATGTATGTCGTTTCTTACTTTAACTGTGTCTGTGCGTTAGTTTACCGTTAGGCAATGCAGTGTAAGTGAAACAATTCAATAAATTGATTTATCAAATTGCACTGAATCAACACGTTTTTGTCTTCAAAGTTTACCTCAAATTTATTGTTATTGTGAAATTTATTTTCTAAAACATAGCACCCATGCTACGTTTCGGTCTGTTTTTGTTGCTTTGCGTTACTAACATAAACTTATTCTTGGTATCAGTTTTTGTTATTTTTGTTGAATTTGACTTCAATTATAGTTCCAAGACTATTAAAGGTTCATACACCGGATAGTTTAGGAGTTTACTGCCAGAGAAATATCCTAGACCTAAAACAAAATATAAAACAAGTCTATTTCACCTATATGTACAACAATGGAGCTCTTGAAATTGAGTGAATACCTCTTTGTAAATGTTTAATATAATTCCATGTATGTCGGTTTATTGATAATTGGATTGTTTTTGTTCAATTGTACCGTCTAAAGCTCCGACCTAACACAATGTATTATAGATAAAACAATAAAGTTCTAGGAAATCATCTTAATATATTACACACATCAATATTGAAAGTGTGCGTGCATAAGTGTATGTAGTCAAATCATTGTTAACGTTATATTACAAACAAGGAGCCGTTCACAGGAGTAATTGCGGACAAGCAAATGTCGAGACGTTAGTAACATATCAATTTACGTAACGTTAGCGTGGGCACGTGTTTCGGATTGATTTTTTCAATCAATTTCTGGGATTAAAGCAGCAATCAATCTTTAATACTACATCCGTTTCCTTTATGCAAGACGTTATTGGTATACGCGAAATAAATATCGCATGATTTGATAACGCATATTTGATAGCTCTCATTTCTGATTGACATTTAAGGTGCCAGTTTGTTAATCCCATTTAGAAAAGTAATGTTTCATGTGACGATTTTTATTGATTCTATTGTTTTACCATGCTACGTTTTTTGTTTACCATATGCTTAGTTAGAGTTTAAACTGTTTTACTATGTTATGGATATGTTATGCTCTAACAAGATTATGATATGTATTAATTAATTGCACAGCGCCTTTGAACGTGTATTATTACATGAAAATGGCGCTTTATAAATCTGGTAGATAATAATAATAATAATAACTACGGTGTAATATAACACAATTGAATTATACGATTTCAGATAAAATACTACCGGTATATAATAAAAGTGAAACTCCAGAAATATAAGCAGGTGACAAACATGAAATTATTATTAAAGACCGCTGATCTTGTTTTTAAGGCGAGCTACAATCTGGTTATTAAATACATGGCACTACATACAGCACGATATAAACATAAAAAAATAAACCTTGGTTCGCTGCCTTTGAATTGTCATTGCAAAGCATTAGTGGTTTAAATGGCATGCCAAACATCACACTTAGCCTAGAACTAGTAATAAACATACACGTGTAAATCGCCATTAATATCGCATCATCTTTTTTCAAATATAAATGGAGACAAATATTCATTTGATTTAAACTTTTTTGAAGGTTGTTTTTTTCGGCCTGCAGATACATAATCGATGAGGTTGTATGAACTGATAGACTTGACAAAAGTAATGTTTAACACATACAACCATGATATGCAATACGTCTTTTTGGATACAATAATTACCGCCTACTTTTTTAATATGTATGACTATACGTATAGTTTTAGGGATAAATTCAGGAAATATTGATTACATCCTGAAACGACCTTTATGTTTTACGTGATGTGAGAGATCAATGTGATTGAGCAAATTTGAAAGAAGACATCATACCAAAATGCCATAGTTTAATTTATCTGACGCTTCCGCATTGTATTAATAATCAAAGTGTTGTTATTAAAATCAACTGTAAACGAAACGAGTGATGTTTTGGTTTTCAGTATGGTTCTTTTAAAAAGCTAAACACTGATCTTATTGTGTGCATCTATGATAACATGTTTTAGCCCTTTTCCTATTCTCTTTGAACTCGGTATGATGTAAACACCGACCCACTCTTGAGGCTTGCAAAAAGGACAATTTCATCTGAAGTCTGAATAGTCTCAGTTTATAATAAATCTTTCTTAATGATCACTGTGCCTCATATCCATAATCCTCTCCTCCAGTCCTATAACTTGCAGTAACTTGCAGAAGATATTTAGTGTCTCAGAAGCTCTTTTCTTGTTTTAAAACGCCTTGCAGAAAATAAGTCCCTCCGGTACACACCTCTGCTCTTAAAACTTGCAAAAGATAATTAGTCGTAAATAAGAAAAAATATCACTTTAAACACGCTAAACATAATTAGTTCCTTAGAAGCAACATCTCTTCAACTCGCTATTGAACAATAGTCACTCCGATACACACACACTTCTTAAATGTGATGTAGAGAAATGGACCCTTCGAGGCACTCCTCTCTCCTCTTACAATCCGTATCACAGACAAATCACCCAAGAGCAACCATCTTATACCTCACTGTGAAAGATAAGTCAGTCAGAAAAACTAACCCGTCTTAAAACTCGCTATTGAGAATGTGCCCCTCAGCATGAACCATCCTCTCACTCTCTCTCTTTATATTTATATGTCTCATAAAAGCACTTAACCCCTCATCAAACTCTACAAAATAAGTCAATCAGAAGAATCGCTCCCTTTTTTAAATTCGCTTTAAAGAATGTATCCCTCCGAAGCATCCTTCCATTCTTAAAACTCTATTAAGATAATCATATAAAAGCTCCCGTTCCCTTTTAGAAGTTTGTTGTAGAGAATGAGTCCTTCAGAAGCACATATCCCCTCTTGTAACTCGCAGCAGATATTAAGTCTCTCAGCAGCATCTCTCCCTAAAACAAATGTCTATATAGTATTAGACATGCAGAAGCACCCCTACACTCTGAACGCGCTGCATGTTATAAGTATCACCCACCCAATAATCTCGAAAGAAAATACGTCCTCAAGAAACACCTCTCCCCTCTGAAAACTAACTGCTTGTATTCAGCCACTCAGTAGCACACACTACTTAAAACGCGATGTAGATAATGATGCTATCATAAGCATTAAACACCTCTTAAAGCTCTCATATAACACGCATCTGCTCTAAACATTCGCTATGGAGAATTAGACCCTCAGATACACCTCCTCTCTAAAACTCGCCGAAGGGACTATTTCAGAAGCACGCATCCGTTCTTCAAATTCAGTGCAGATACTAAGCCGATAAGAAGCAGCAGTCTCCTCTAAACACTTGCTGTATATAATTATGCTCTCAAAAGCACCATTCCCTCTAAAATTCAATGCAGCAAATAAGTCCCTCCTAATGACCTCGCCTCTCTTAAAACTGGCTTAATAGTATAAGTCCCGCAGACAATCCGTCCCATGGTAAAGGTACTGGTTTCCAATTTGCTTAAATGACAATTGTCAAACTAATTGTCAAAGATTGAAAAAAAGAATGTAGTTAGTATGTTGAAACAAACAATATACCACTCCTGACTAAGACAAACGCTCACAATATTAATATATTAATGAAAACTTCTAATTCTAAATCGTAAAACTATAAAGCGTTTGTAACCCTATTTAACTGAAAATGTATATAATGCATGTACTACCTAAATAGCGTGTTTAACTCTTGATTAGTACTTAAACCTGGCAGCGCATTATCTTTTCTTCAAGGGGTCACTAAAACACCCGTTCTGTCTTCCAACCCGTTGAAGAGAATACGTCGCACTTCTTAGAACTCGATTTAAATACAGAGTCGCTCAGAAGTACTACTCCCCACTTACAAAAACGCGCTGCAGAGAATATGTCATGCTGAAACACACCACATCTCTTAAACCTCTATGTAGAGAAGTAGTACCTCAGAATAAATATCCCCACTTCAATATCGATGTAGCGAATGTTTCCCCCAAAATTACTAATGAATGTCTTAAAACTCGCTCCTATATGACCACCTTCCGCTATTAAAACTCAGTGTAGACAATACGTTCTTCATAGGATACCCGCCCCATCAAACTCGCTGTACCGAATTAGTCCTTCAGATCCACCAATTTAGTATTGAAGCAAGCATATTTAATGACTCACCCGACGCCTCTTAAAACTAGCAGTCTAGAATTAGCCCTTCTGAAGGTCCCCTACTTAAAAAAACATAACAAAGTGATTTATTCATGAGTAAAATCTGATAATAATAAAAAGATATTAATTTAAATCAAATACATTGTTGTTTCATCGATTGGATGTTTCAGCTAAAGAAATATATTTGAATGAAATATATTATTAAATGTCCGAGTCGCGTAATGCAGTCAAATAAATAATCAAATACAGCCTAGAAATATATGGAGTTGCCCGATACAATTTGCAAAAATGACGCAGATATGTTGTTTATGGGCGTTCGTAGCTGAATGATGGAAATATATATCCGATCGATAAAATAAATCACTCAGTCATGAAACGTATGTCGCGTAAAAAGTAGACACATTGAGTATATGAATGTCGCTCTTCTTTGCCTATTTATACAAGCTAAAATAGCTAGCATCATTGTGTTAGACACATATAGTGATATCAGAGACAGCTAATGTATTCCGTTCAAACGTGCACTAATATGAATTGAATGATAAATTCGTTTCTGGTAATCTTTATAGTTTCTTATGATACTTACATAATTTAAATCACATCACACATCGGACACGCCATTTTGTAAATAAATAACTTAAACTTCCATTAGTGACAAGTGACATGGCATCGAACACAAAAATATAAATTGGGTCATGTTCAGTTACTCCGAACAATTAATATATATCTAGTTTCCTAATTGAATTAATGATACAACGCATATAATCACAACCAAACTGGCGAAAAGTAATATACAAACGGCTGTCGATGCAATCGCGCTAAAATAAATAGATTGAAACTAAAACTTATTCATATTTGTAAAAGCAAACTTTATGTAGCAAAGCTCTAATTGAATGCATCGGTATAACGGAATTTTCGCGCTTCATCCACTTAAGTGGCTTAGAACAAAGTGTATCGTTGCTGAAAATGATATCTGAAACTGTTGACTCATATTTTGTGCATTTTAAATTGTGCAAAGCTGCTGTTAGCATCCTGAACTAGTGTTAGACGCTCTGAGCCAGGTTTTGTGTGTTTTGTTTTTTTGTTTTTTTTTACACATATGTTGACATGTCTATCCAATCTATATTAGTGTATCTTAACACTATATAGCAGCCTTCCGTGGAAGGCAAAACCTATGACACATGTTAAGTATATTCGTCTATTATGTCTTTATTTTCGCTTTCGCTTTAAGACATATCCTCGGCGAATAATTTACACTGAAAAAAAAAATGATTTTAATTATTATTTCAATGTGATTATTTTCCTTAGGAATTAACAATTATTTATCATCTACATAGCTATGTTATACTTATCTTTGTAAATAATCTAATTGAATGTATTGAGTTGTTTCATTTATGATCTCATGTGTGTGTATATACACGATTGTACTTCCTTGCTTGTATTATATGTTATGCTCTTCATGAATGGAGGAAAATAAAAGTCTATCTATCTATCTATTTATAAAAGTGAAATTTTTCTGATAACGTATTACACGTATTACACTTTCTTTCGACCAATAGCAACGGGAGTTTTGAAGTAAAAAGAACACAGTTACCACATGTTTGACCGGTCGTAATTACGCAATATTGCTGTGTCACTGAACACTCTAGAACTATTTGTTTTATATCATATAATTACAAGCTAACAACGAGATGATGTAATGTATCGTTTATATTACAAAGCGTCGTATCTGGCATTGTGTTCATCATCAAACATCAAACATAATAATGATAGTTACGTGGTGAGATACGTCATAAAATGCATTATTCTCATACATTTGTGCAACATCCTTTGATTAGTTCACGTAATGCTTAATAATGACTGTTCCCACGCTGTTACGCTCAATTTTAAACAGTTTATAGCGTTATGTTCGTATTACTTTATGGCAGTTAAACTACGTATCGTTTGCATTAAAAAAGAATAGCGAGTCTTACTATGTAAACGATGACTCTTGTTTACCTGTAAGCAAAACACATGTGATGTGTTTCCACTACCATAGCATAAATTAAACATTATTTCTTTTGGTAATTTTATTTACATTTAATTCAGCGAATATGGATTAATGTATATCAAATGATTCTCATGAAAAACTTATAGTTGCTTATATGACATTAGCAGAAATGATCGAAACCTCAATCTAGAGAACAAACAAAAAACAAGATTATTAGTCGGCACACTAAAATAACACACGTCGTGGTTATGAAAACATACAACGTATTAAGGACTTAGATTTTTTTAAATACCTTTTGGAATTTACAATTATATATTTCTTTTAACGCGCAACTTATAACAGTGTCATTAGTGAAGAGCAAAGCAAGAGCTATGTCATTTCTGACATGTTCATGTACAATACGGCAATTTGTCAGGTCTTCAGCAGATTCGTAATTGTCTCTGAAGAATACAATCAGAAGACAAATGATCACTTAGATGACTCATTATGGTCATTCATTCAGTTGACTTCGCGAATTTCGAGAAACGGAATGGTCTGAAAGTGCTGCGTATCGAAATAGACTACATTTTAAATAAATCACATTACTTACTTGGAGAAAACACGGTAACTGTGTTCTTTTTACTTCAAAACTCCCGTTGCTATAGGTCGAAAGAAAGTGTAATACGTGTAATACGTTATAAGATAAATTTCACTTTAATAAATAGAGTAGAATGTATTCAGAATATAGATCTCAGGATATGCCGTGTAATAACACACACCGACCTTACATACTCAAATGAATTACTTACAACTAAAATTCAATCTATTTATTTTAGCGCGAATGCATCGACAGCCGTTTGTATATTACTTTTCGCCAGTTTGGTTGTGATTATATGCGTTGTATCATTAATTCTATTACGAAACTACACATACACATACACATATANCTGCTACTACTGCTGCTACTTCTACTGCTACAGCTGCTGCTGCTCCTGCTTCTACTTGTGCTACTGCTTCTTCTGCTTCTACTGCTGCTGCTGCTACTGCTACTGCTGCTACTGCTGCTGCTGATACTGCTACTGCTGTTGCTGATGCTGCTGCTTCTGCTGGTACTGCTGCTACTGCTGGTACCGCTGTTACTGCTGCTTTTGCTACTGCTGCTACTGCTGCGACTGCTCCTGCTCTGCTTCTGCTGCTGCTACTGCTACTTCTACTACTACTGCTACTATATATATTTATATATATATATATATTTATATATATATATAATAACATATTTATATGATTGAAAACGTAGAACAAGTGAATATCACTTGTAGGGCATGTTATTGTTTGCTATATTAAGTGTCTTGCATATATAAACTGGTGTTTAACTAGCATCCGTTATGTAAGGTTCATATGTTATAATAGTTAATGAATGATCTGCAAGGCCGGAACCATTGCTCATATTCTATCATAATAATACGTAAATGTGTTATACTAAAAAATCATATTAAATTCCTGTATAAATCAACGTGTGCGTACATTATTTGGTTAATTTGCTTGAAATAAACTATGTAATTAAAATAGAGACCTTTATTCAAGCAGATTAACTTAAATCAAGTATATAATGATTAGATGATACAGAATTTTGCATTATTTACCCCTTTTTTTATTATTTACAGTTTGCGCAGTGGAAACGTACCTTATATGACTTAAAAAAGAGTGTAAATTGTACATAAGGCTGTTCGTATGTGTGTTTTACAGATAATCCCATTTACATATTTCGCTTTGACCCTTTTATTGCTAAATGTGTCAATACAAATCTATACGATTGGGGTCGCTGCCAAGCAGTAAACACCGCAATAAATTGAATAATATTATTTTACTGTCGAACTCATCTCCATTTTTCATTTGTGGTTATTTTCACTGGAGCCTTATCTATCATTTAATGACCATCTTGAACGTGTCAAGTGTCCTCAAAGAGTGTTTTACCTGTAGCGACTTTCTTTTATTCAAAAGTGGTCCTGTAAAGCAAATATTATTCTGTGTTTATACAAAATAAAATATTTATTGTTAGGAATGAGATATTTATGTTTTACTTTATTTTTAAGATATTGAGATTCACTATCGTCAGTCATTTCAGAAAACAACTAGATTCCTACAATTATTGAGATAATAAGACTGTTGGATATTTTAGATATGATTTATGTTCAAAGAAATTGTTTAAGGAAAACAATTACCCGAAAATACCGCCTTTAGAAAGCATAAAGAATTCATCACGATTTACCAAGCGATCGAGATTCTTCGTCATCTTCGCTTTAAATCCCCGAGTTTTCGGAGCCAGCGTCTATAATATCGGATTTATCTTTGGCCAATGGAAAGCAAGCTGCCAGACGATATATATTGAACTGTAACGGAGCTCAGTGCCGCAGTATTTCTCTAGAGGCACGTCGAAAATGAACGTGCTATTATGAAAACATAACATTAAGCTGAGCAACTCAATTTTGTAAGTAATGGACGGTACTTTAATGGTCAGCCTTTGTATACTTTGAAATGATTATCAGGTGTGCCTAAGGATATGGCTGTGAATTATAATATTTCACTTGGAAATAACTCAATGATTACTAATTCATACTACAAGGACCCATTGAGCGTGGAAAGTTGCATGTTTCAGAACGGGTACCATAGGGACCTAACTCAGAACACTGCGGTGGCCATTCTCATGATCGTTCTGTACATGCTCATAACAGTGCTAGCATTGCTAGGTAACCTGCTAGTGATATGGACAGTGTGGATCAACTCGCACATGCACACGGTGACCAACTACTATATCTTGAACCTTGCCGTGTCTGACCTGCTCGTGGCGGCCCTGGTGATGCCTCTTAAGCTGCTCGAGTACACCGCCCCCTGCGGCTGGCACATATTCCGCAGTGACGGACTCTGCTCCATTGTGTACTATCTTCTTCCGGTGTTCGTGTTTGCCAGCGTCCTCACACTCGCAGCCATCTCCATAGAAAGGTACTTTTTTATGATATCGATATTTATTGAAACATTTAAATAAATATTTTCGAACGAAATAAATATATTATATCAAGTAAAGTAATTTGCAATAATTATGATTAATACAATTGTTATATAGTGCGTTTTTCGTTGAACAATAAATCAATATTTTTTCGATTTGACCATAACATGTATACATGAAATGAATAGTATCGCCTTAGAACGGTTATTTCAAAGCCTTAATGGATAAAAACCAGTTTAACGGACTGTCAAATATGCAATCAATTATTGCAGGTATACATTCCATATTAGAAATGCAGTATTAAGGAAAAAAACAACAATCGAAAATAACGTATGTTTATTAAATAGAATACAGACATTAAATTGATAATATAATGTTGGCCGCAATAACTTCATAATTTTGAGAAAGCCACGTTAACCAGCCAGACGAGGTTTTCGAAGATAAATTGTCATTATATTGCCTATAGGCGAACTTAAGTTCTGTTTCATTAAACGTTGTTAGTTTGTCACGCTTTTAGGCGTCTCTCTTACTTGATATTGTATCTTCTGGTGGTCTATTAACAACACGGTCAATGAGCACCTTGTCGTTTCATAAAAACGCAATGAAACGACGCTCTGCATATGGTACGAACACATAAGAAAAACATTTCCAATTGCCAAATATACGGTATGCACTTGCAAAAGACCGCGTACAAATAACATGAATAGAAACCATAAAATGATATATCACAAATGTTCATTAGCATAAAGGTCTTGTTTTACCAACTTGATATATAACAGAAAATGCAATTGAATTA
The DNA here is from genome assembly GCA_007657795.1 of Dreissena rostriformis. Classification (NCBI taxonomy): domain Eukaryota; kingdom Metazoa; phylum Mollusca; class Bivalvia; order Myida; family Dreissenidae; genus Dreissena; species Dreissena rostriformis. The sequence continues at coordinate 369,497 of VMBQ01000026.1, read as the reverse complement.
CAATAAGGCATTTACGAGTTAAATGACACATACTACGCCTTGTTTATTGACTTGATTTGTTGTGTATACATATACTTTGACTGTTAATCTGCACACAGTGCAATTTAAAAACAACGACACGCAGCTTGGTTTTTTGACAAAGAAGGAAATCGGATGTTGGTCATTTTTTTTAAATTATTATAAACTATTGACGTATACTGATGTTTAGGAAATAGTTCGGAACTATTTCTGAAAATTGTAAAGTAAATGCCTGGGCTTGAAGTCGCTCCAACAAATCGTGTCAAACTAAACATTCATGCACTGAAGCATTGATAAAAATGATATACTTTTGGATCTTTGATTATCAATCAGCCTGATGCCATTCGCTGAAGTTTTCTGAATGAAACGCCATGTTGTTTTGTTATGATTATAAAGCGTCATTAATATATGCGGGTAAATCCACGATTTAAAAAGATGGTGGAGTTAAGATGAATCGTGTTTGGCTCGATATAACATTATTTGTTTATCCGTTTGTGTATCTTGCACTTGTTATTATATGTATACGCATCTATGCTCCTAACCGAGGGTTATTCGGCACCAAACGATGATGTTAAATTATATTTAAGTAGATATGAGCTAATTGCAACTATATAACATGCTTGTGAAATGCAGACGTTTCAAACTATTTCCATCAACAGCATGAACATTACATATAGCATGATGAAATAGCTTCTGCCATATATGCTGTAATTTTAATGGTGTTTGTTTCAGGTATTATGCAATAGTTCACCCCCTCTCTGCAATGAAGATCAACAGTAAATCGAGGACAAAGAAAATTATCGCTGTAACATGGATACTACCATTCATAGTGGCCGGGCCTTATGTCCTCAGCAAAAGTTACCCGTTCACGATTCACAGTGAAATCGGTTCAATATCAAGAGAAGTATGTAATGACCGCTTTGATGACATCGATAAAGCAATACATGGCGAAAGCGCCCGGGTTGGCGAGTTTCGGAAAGGCTATTTCCTGGTCTTGTTCTGTGTAATTTACGTAATCCCCAGCGCGATAATACTGATTACGTGCGTAAAGATTGCCATAAGTCTCTTAAAGCCAATACTTCCAGAAAGCGCAGTAATTGCTCGAACAGAAACAAGCAGGCGACAAGAAGACAATAAACGGAAGGTAAATTCCTTGGTATTTGTACATGATGTTTTACTAATACTGTTCGGTAACCATGTATTAAATGTAACTTTTCTATGAATGATTTATTTAACAACATACATATTTAGTAAATTGTTTTCTCATCATTAAGTTGCTTTTCCATATGTGTGCACATGTATCCTTATCCACAAATATACACATCACAACCTCTTGTCTGGTATCCGCATTTATCGTTGTGTATTATATATATATGTATTCTTATAACAAAATATAAAATCTTAAAAATTCATGACAACATGTGCCCACATTAGTATGCAAGGTTAAGTTAGCATTAATATAGGGGCATAGTTCAAATATCGTGGTGATTTATGATGTTTTTGCAATAATATATTTATGAACGTTGATGAAAAAATCAGTATTCGTCGTTGGTGGAAACGGGCTACGGTCTCACGGAAAAAATACATATGAATACTAGGGTGGTCAATATTAATGGTTTCAAATAAGCGCTATGCGGATCGAGGCACATATTGGAAAACATTTCAGACATTTTAAATGTCATCCGGACTTCCAAATGCGCATTGGCAACCCTAGAAATACCATTCCTATAGTAGATAGTTATTTGATATAATATATTTTATTATTTATACAGTCACATTTTTATATCGTCCCCAGGTTGCCAAGATGGTGGTGGTGATTGCCCTTACTTTCATCGCGTCGTGGACTCCTTTCTACCTCGTCAACATTATAAGTTAACTGCAACAAGACAGTTTCCTTAGAAAATCCAACTTCATCTTTACAATGCTTATTACGCATTTATGTGGCTTTGTGAACAGTTGTTTGAATCCGATAATTTACACAGCCATGAGTCAAAAGTTCAGAAAAAGCTTCATTGATATAATCAAACGAATTTGGTACTGTTGTACCTGTAATTCATCGGGACACAGCAGATTACGCTACGGTGTTTCACATCGATTTACGTCAACGATGCATCATACGTTAACTGAAACCGATGAACATCATATTGTTCTACATGAGCACGGGCAAAACAATGGTTTCCAGCGTCGCCCGATAGCGGTTCCGAAGAGTAGTAGTAGTGGAACGGACCTGGAATTGAGACAGCTAAAGACTGACGAGCATACTATTGTAAACAAGTATATATTTAAAGACGATAGACCGAATTCTGAACGTGGCGATTGGATTGACCATTCATATGATGACCACCATAAGTGCAAGCCGCAACTGAAAGGCATTTTGAAAATTAAGGTTGATCTACTACAGGAGACGTCTCTTATGGGATAAGATTATCAATCGGTTGCGAAGCCACAATTGACTGGATGATTCACAGAGGCAGTTGTATCGCATCTCGTCATTAATTCCTTGAGAGAAAAGGTCAATTACCTTCAATAAGGGGGCTGAATAACTATTTTTGTGTAGCATTGGAAGTTCAATCTAAAACAAAAAAAAATAAGAAAAAGAACTACTAGACTGGTTAATTGTAAAACTTTGTGTAGATCAATAGAATATGGATATTGTAAATTGTGTCGTTTGCTTAAAATATTCAATACCATGGTCATTTGTTAATGTTTACAATTGTCTGAAGTCCAAACGTTTGATAAAAGTTTATAATTTTCTGAAATCCAAACATTTTACCTTTTTTGTATCATAACATGGCATTTGTGTATGTGTTTGTGTGTGTGGGAACTGTATGATTGGGTCTTTATAATGGAATGCATAGATTGTATTTACCTCTTTTGTTTGAATTGTTAAAAACTATATTGTATACTAACAAAATTACATGTAAACTAACGAAACAATTTGTAATGTATGGAGGTAAATAAACGCTATAAAAAAAGTTCATTGATGAAATATAAACATATATAACTAGTTTTAGTAAGATGATGTGTTTGAAGCAGAAAATACACTTTATATATATTAACTATTCTCAAATATATAAGTTTGTTTTATATTTATTTGCAGTTACTTTTTTTAAAAATCAAAATATCTAAATACGGTTATTGACAAGGGAATATTCACTATGAGTTTCTATTTACCGGTACGATGAAATGTTGAGCGATGTGGTAGTCGATATCAATATAATGTTTTCTACCGGAAAATATTACATGATATTCTATAAAACAGTCGTCAGTTAGTATTTTATTGTAGGATCATGGTATCTGCATCATTGCGATAAAAACACTTAGAAAACAAGTGAATATATGTGACTTGTAAAATATTAATTATGTCATAGCAACATGCATGAAATAACAATTCACACCTCAATAAAATTGTCAAACATGACGCATAACCGGTTATTAGGTAGCATATAAATACAACATCACACATCTGTTGTTTTGTGGTACCAGGATTTTGCTGTAACGGTTGTTTCAATGCATACACATCATATCATAGTCACTGCTAATATAATACGCGTAATTAAACATAATAAAGGTTGATTCTATGATTTGACTAAAGATTTAACGCGTAGCCAAGCAGTTTTCGTAATTGAAAAATATAATGTCGCTTGCCACTTAAAAAAAAAATGTTAATCTTGTTTAAAGCCCCATTAACACTCGAAATCAACGAATATTTCGGAAATTATTTCATAAAATAAAGTTAAACCATACAAAATCAGTGTTCCTTTTAGTAATAGCAATAATTTGAAAGCTAGTTGTGTTTTGGTAACACAGATTGAACAAAATGCAAAATTCTCTTTTTAAGTGTGTGTGGTACAATATATTAAATACATGTTCATATACCAATTGTTTTATTCTGAACAATCGCCACAATTCAGAAAGCGTATTGTGAATGTATAAATGCCTAACACATAGTTCGATGCTTGTACAGTCGTAGAATACAGAATTACAACCAAGCATATTATATTGGAAATACTCCATAAGTTAAGTAAGAATATGTACAGATATAAAATGCAAGAAATGGTGTCCAGTTCATACATTCTGGATTACTCTATCATATGTTACAGGCCTAAACCTGGCATACAGATGAAGAGAGGCACTTTTGAGTTAGGCACAATATGACTATTTAATAACCCGGACTAACAAACGTGTATAATTATATCAATTTACCTTATTTAAATACTAAGTTTGTCGATATTCACTTAAACGTCACTTAAACAAATGAGACAAAAAACAAACCCAAATAACAAACACTCCGAAAACAAATAAATCAGGGGTCGGCGCCTTTGAAAGGTCAATGTAACAACACATTGGGAGGTTAAAACTGGTTTAAAGACGCCCAAACCTCAAAATTGGCCCAGATGTATTCACATGTTAGTGTGAATTCGAAATAACCGCTTGTTATCGCAGATCAAATCAAGCTGAAATAAATTAAAACCACATTTAATTTCAATTACAATTTAACTCTTTAACAGTCGGATATTATCCAGAGAAATTTATTTTAACTTTCTTAGGCGCGGAACTACATATTTCGTCTTAATTTACATGCGTTATTGATAAAGCAATATTTAGTTAAAGATTTAAATCAGCGTAATTAACTCCCTGAATGTAGAAATAACGTTGATTGTAAAAGGCCATTGTGACTTAAACAACTGAGCGCGCAAGGCGTTGTAATTGTTACACGCTTAAGTTACGTTGGGTAATTCACTTAAAAATGAAGATTTCCATTCCTTGCAAGGCGTAAGAAGGAAGAGTTATTATCACCGTTATTATTTTATTTTCGTTTAAATGACTAAGAAGGCCATTCAATGCTTATTGGCTTTAATGATATAGATAATGTCACGTTGAAATTAGTTTTGCTTTTATATGCAAATTATGTAATGATTATGTGTAAATGTTAGTAATACATGATGGTTTGTGTTTAGTAGAAGTATATATGGGTTTTATAACAACTTTGTACAATGATGACCAGCTCCAATTGATTGCTTTTTTAATCAGTGCCCTCGATACATTGTCATTTTTGTAAGTATAACGGTAGCATTACCACATACAACTGTATGTGTGTGCTTCTGTTTGGCGATTTCCTTTGATAACTGTTACACGACATTCAAACTGCGAACAAAACCGCCAGTCTCTTTTATTTACTGTATGAAGTTGATGGCAGTACACGCATGGTGCATGCATAAGAGTCCCTGCTGGTCCATCAGGTTTGAAACAAAAATCATCGTTTTCGTTTCCTTCGTAAACAATACCGCTAAAGTGCTCTTTAAAAATCAGGTTTATTTGGTGTTAAGGCCTTACAGATTGGAAATGGTTTACGTCCTCGATTCCACATTTCTCTAAAGGTACTCACGCTGTTTCGTGTACGTTCACATCCGTACTCGTTTGACCACCATATCATTTGCGTATGCTATTACATTAAAGAAGTACCGCAATCACGATTAAATTATTTCACGAATTCTCTCTAAGTTGTATTACTGTGATAGATGGTCTTCTTATTTTTTACCTCAAGCTGCTCCGCTCATTGTCGTCAAAATTACGTTTTGAATAATCCATACACGCAACTTTCTTAAATGTTTACCTAAAGCACGTTCGTACTAAAACCATCGAGGCATTCAGGACAATTTTGGTTGTTTTAATAACCTGAAACATCCAACATCAATGCATCCAACTTCAGTCGTTGCTGATAAAGTGTGTCATTCCGTCAGAATATTTAACAGTTTTTTAGTTTTAGTACGACGGCAAATACTAATACATAATCATTTTCCCAATACTTGATAATTAACAACATCCCCTAAATGCTACGAAGCAATGACTCTGCATGAAATTGTACAGGTTCTATATTTCTATCGTAATATGCTTTGTTTTACATAAACAACAACTTGATTCGGACCGAATACATGTTTTCTGTCATACACATTTAATATCACTAATATAAAAACAAACACGTATAGTACCAAGACATTAACCTTATTCTTGGCACGTTTTAATCGCGTCTACTTGTCATCTTTATTAAAATGTTAAAACTTTAAATTAAAAAACAAACTCGTTTAAATACCATATATAAGAACATTTCAATATTTGATATAAATTTGTTGTTCACAATTGTAACAAAGGTGTTTTTATTATCAATATACAATGTAATATAATATATGTGTGCGTGTGTTATTGTTAACTGTATGCGACCTTATGTTGGCGATGACTGTGATGTACTTATATTTTAATCCCTATTAAGTTAACATAAATATTTCCTTGATACAAATTTGAACAAATGCAAATTGTTAGAATGTTTATGTGTAGCATTACCATTAGTTCTGTCAGAATACACATAAAGATTGAATCCATTTATCAAACCCAAGACGTCCATCGGAAATGAGTTTCCGTTTATCATTTCACATGCTCATTAGCAGAAACAAAATGACCGTTAACAGCTTTCATATAACAGACAGCGAAATAAAATGTAGAAGTAGCAGCTATATTAGTCTATATGCACATATTGAACTAAACGTGCATTAGTTAAATATAATGACTTCGAATGTGAGTAAAACAATTCTTAAACATTACATTTTGGCATTGTTGGACCTTATTTCGTTATTATGTATTTTTATTTTACTTCACAATTTAAATATATGATACAATTTGGACATACGATTCAACCAGTAGCATTTCAATTGTATTTCCATTCCTCATTTTACAGGATATGTCGATGTTATATTTAAGACGGAAGCGTTGTAAGCGATATCTATTACAAGACATGTGTCACAGACAAAAGGCTCTACAACACATGTTTGACAGAGACAAATTCACTATATAGTATACAACAAAACACAGACAAGGGGCCATAAATCCACAAAAACTCGTCGCAGCCGAAATTTCTTTCTTTCAAATCGTATTCACATTAAGGTCTTCAAAATGGAGAGTTTGTGTGAGATTCAAACAGTAGCTAAAGATGAAACACATGCTTTTGGACGTACCGGAGGACAAATGCAATAATCAATGCCTCCGACTCCATGGGGGCTTCCAAATAAATCACCTGGTTATACACTGATAAATTATCCGAGTTAAACCTTACGAACATTGAGACATTATAAGCATAGTCTTTATTGCTTGCTGGCGTTTGAATTTTATTTCGGTCAATAGTTTAATATTTTTATGCATAAGCAATTTTGACAAATTTAAAACTCTTGTTGATGGTCACGCTTTCTTGTGTTTAAAACTTTTTTCGCATGATTCATACTTATAATAATAATAAGACAACCATAAGCAACATTATTATAAACAATACACCAGTTTATTCGCGCATGCTATTGATTATACATATTTTGCAGCTATTACACAAATACATGTATCAACACTCCAACTATTTAAACCAAAGATATAGCGTTTTCATTTGTTTTAGGTAATTACTTATATAGTCAGCTGTTTGGAATGTTTAATGTCTATACTGGTTGGTTAAAACTGGCGATCGGATGCCCATACTACAGACTAAAAATAAGTGTATAGCGTTTAAATTTCAAATAATTACATACATTATTTAAACCACTTTCTACTTATAAGTTTATATCTAACTTTTGTCATCCTGTTCTTATATATTGAAACGTCTTTTGCACTTTCTCCACCTATATGTTTATTATCATATACTTTGTATGCGCTGTTTTGTTATTTTTGTTTGTAAATATGTTGTCCTCATGGTTCTTTTGACCATTTGGAACTTGTGAAAACAAACTATATAACATATATGTTTATTATCATATACTTTGTGTGCGCTGTCTTGCCATTTGTTGCTTGTAAATATGTTGTCCTCATGGGTCTTTTGACCTTTTGGAACTTGTGAAATAAACTATCAAACTATCAAACTTTAAAATAAACTATTAAATTTACTTCATAACAAACTGCTTTGGTGTTAACTGCATTACTATTTTCTAAGCACTCTACGATCAGAGTAAACCTGTACAGATCAGATCGAAGTTATTTAGAAGTAGTGGCATAGAAGTCCACGCAATGTCAATGCCGATTTTAATTTGAAATATATTCCAATTAAATTATGTTAGCTTTCTATCTTAATAAAATCAATAAAGACAAAGGTAAACACAGCAATCACATTTACTAAAATGACAGTGAACGCACATAATAATATATATCTTATTGTTATCTTCTCCAAACAACGCATACTAATGTATGTCTAAGGATTGGTTTAGCCTCTCCGATACATCAAATGTGCGATTGTTTTAATCTGATGACGCATGGTGATATACTTATTAGCGATTAAGTTAAACTACGTTCAAAGATCTATATCTGTGTAAGATAGTTACTTAGTTGATTCGAGGTTATGTTCTTTTAAAACACGATTTGTGTTATTTGCGTTAAATTATTGCACAAGTTGATCACCGTATTCATTGCTAGTTGATGATTCAAAACTAAATTTAACTGTTTAAATTGTACTTAACATATAGTGTGGTCAATGTAAAACACGCTACGATTATCAACTTATTTCTATGTACATGTTTCGTCTTTAATATCATATATGAATGATTGATTTTTATTTTACTTAGTTAGAACTTCAAATTGCGTCATATGTTCGCTAAAGTGCAACCATTCCAACAGTAGGCATTTCGTTTTATTGCTCTTAGTGCAAGCTAGTCATTTCACTCGTATGTCTTTGTTTTACGAGACAAAAGTTTTGCATTCGTTTCTAGACATTTACGACCGCAAAGGTGAAGGTTTTTTATGCAAGACGTTAAGCATGATGTTACTTCGAATAGATTTACTTCCAAATAGAAATAACGCGGTTGAAGAAATATTAAAATGGTGTAAACATAATGATATAACTTATTTACGTTTCATGTTTCATAAATGGTTTAAGAACGTAGGCGGCAGTGTAGGTTTGCATGTTTTTATTATAACACGGGTTGCGCATCACGTGCTTTTTTTCGGATCAACGGAAGATGATTTTAAACTGAGGAAATACAAGACATAAATAGTTTGGTTTCATTTCAATACGCTCACATAATAAGGCATTATCCCTAAGACACAACAAACTTTATGGATCAATAAATTTTAAAGACAAGTCATGTCTCAAACTACTTGGAAAAGTGTGTATATAGATTTACACTTGGAGATATGTGTTTGGCATTTTAGCCCTAATGCCAAAATGATATATGTTTCAGTTTGAAGCATATTATTAGCGAATTATTAGATATTTAAACATACATTGTGAACATAAAATAGGATATACATACTAATAGAAAGGATTAAATACAAAATAGCGTATGATTTCACTCAATCGCATTCACCTCTATCGCACTGCTTACACAAATACAAAATCAGATTGTTTAATCAAAAGCGCGGATGTGCAATTAGACGACGGTTGCAGGCCAGTCGATCATATGGACAACTAATTGAACACCAGCTCGTAACGCACGTGCAACACACTCTATTACATACATAATACATTAGACAAAAACAAACATTTTGTTTGCCATAGATATAAGAGTACAAAATAAGAAAATAAAATATGTGTGTGACTAGTCCAGAACGGCATGCAAATATGTGTAGCCTACGGTTACATGAACGGGCATCTAGGTGGGACTTTTTGTTGTGAATTAACGTTATCTTTAAACTTGGTAATGTATTTTATTTGTTAAGTTAGTACTGATAATATAATTTTCTAACAGTGTTTTTTAATGTTCTCTTCGTTTGGTCTCAATATGAGATAGGATATGACATTTAAGTCAGAAGATCTCAAGAGTTTAATATTCTCTTATCCGGAAGAAAAGTACTCATTATCATCCGACAGACAAGTGACACATTACCTCAACAATAAACCCCATGTATAGGAACAACACAACACTCAACATAAAGAATGAAGTTACCCACTTGGAAAGGTATATTAAAAGCATTGGTGATTTTAGTCCGAGATTCTCTGATTGGGATATCTTTTTTTCATTTCTTATGTGTCTGTATAAAAACGTGTATTACGCCTTGTATGTATTTTGTATGTAGAAGTACAGCTGTTTGTTTTCTGTTCAAACGAATGATGTCAGCTAAGTTGAGCATAATATTGATAAGGCAAAATGTACAGCTATAACATAAATTCACAAATATACACTACACATATTTCAACAGAAGATATATTGTTTTGATTTCTTTGAGGTAATTCATTAAAGCGTCAGCTGTTTGGAACGCTTAGTGCTATACTGTGCTACACTGGTTCATTAAAATTTGTAATCGGACGCCCAAACAATACAATAAAATGCGTTTTAAGCGTATACATGTAAAATAATTACATTTATAATTTAAAATAAATTATTTTATAGCAAACTGATTTGGTGTAAACTGCTTTGCTATGTTCTAAGCAAACTAAGAGCAGGGTCTACTTGTATAAATATGTCCGGTAGGTTGTGCAGTCACTTAACGCTCTTCCATTTCAGCGTGTTTATATCTGAGAACAAAAACCGTAGTTGTTTACTATTTGTTCTTAAATTATACAAAATTTACGTGTAAAGTAAAACATTTCAAAACGCACTCGTCAATCCAATGTTAATGATTTTGACAACTATCGTATGCATTTTTCATGGGTGCGCAACAAGCAAACAATATCGTTATTTTAATGATGGTGATCACGAGCAATGATGAATGGGAAAAACGAATGCAAGCGAACAAACTGTAGATTAAACATGAATCACTTGCAGAGTCAGTTTCTCAGAACGTTATTGAATGTCAGAAGGAAATAAACGTAGGCGTTTTTTGTATAAGTCAGTTTTAAGTCATAAACAATAAGAACAGCCATAAACAATTAAACAATATAAAATAAAACACACGTAATAATGAAAAAAGCCAAATACTCTTGGTCGCTCACCGCAGACAAGAAGGCACTGTAAGTAGCATGCAATTTGTATTTTCCTCTACAATACCAGACAATACACGCAATGCGGCAGTCAACAAATGATTAAACCATTGTAACTGCTTTGCAAAGTTCACTGCAAAGGAGTTTAAAGAGCTTCAAATGCATGCAACACCTAACATTGATCCCAGAAAATAATCACACACGTGTAAATATACTTTAATTGTATAGCACAACAATTCAAATTAAAATCACAAAGATAATTAAAAGTTGATTAAACTGCAATATAGTTACTAAATTGCGTTATATTTTTTAATCAGCTGAATTAAAACTTTCTAAATTACGATTTGTTGCGTTATTTCTAAATTGTTCAAAAGATTGTTCCTCAGTCATATAAGGCAAACGCTGTCGTACCTATGTAGCCATGTTTGTGACCAACCTGTTCAAACTCGGCCAAGATACAAGTGTTATTTTAATTGGGCATAAAACGTGTCCTCTTCGGGTGTTCACACGGTTTAGCTATAACATATACGGGTAACTGCCACCCATCCCACCCTCCTGGTGGTCATTTTTCTCGATTGGCTCGATTGGTCACAAACGAATATATTCCCGAACCGTTTGCTGCCATATTTGTTCTAGGAACATAATTTTTTTTTCGAACTTGGCCGAGATATAATTGCAATACATGTGCTTAGCAGATTTCAGGTTAATTTGGGCAATCATTTAATTTAATTTTACAATAATTCCAACGATATAATGAGGTCAAATTATGTTAGCAAGTTAAAAGATGACAAGGAAATCAGCGTGACTTTTAAAAGGTTTCAGAAGGGAAAGGTTATTGACGAACGACTGACGTCGTTGACAAACGACGGGTAACCGATTATCACACAAGCTCACTTTCAACACGTTATGCTGAAGCTTCAACTCATCACCGTGGGTTTAGTTATTAAACTAAAGCCTACGCGGTTTTTGAAATAATAAATTTCATTGTGATTAAATTTATATTTTACAGCTGGCATAAACTATTTGAAGAATACAGGGTTTGCAACAGGTTAATATGTTGACATTTTGTCTTACTTTTCAATTCTATCGGAAGAAGATTTCTATAAATCAATTCATGCAACTGTGGTTAAACGTATGGCCTTTGCTTCGACGTTAAAGGCAATAACAGAATAGTATATGACCGATGAGAAATTTCAAAACACCTGCGACCATCGTTAAGCCTAGTAGGTAGGCGTCATGTTTTGTGTTAGACTGCGATGACGGAAATCCGTAAAGTAATTATTTATGTCTTGATCCAAATGTATGGTTTAGTCTTGATCTCAAATTAAAACGGCAAAGTTTAAGCAACAGCGGCCATATGCGAGAATATGTTAAAATCACAAAGCTGGTATTGTTAAAACACACAACCATAATTTAGTATTCTACATCAAGGTTCTACATATATTACAAATGATACATTGCCGAAAGGTTGCGCACATGACCCGATCACTAAGATGATAATTACCATGAGATTCCCTGATAAATCTTCATACAAAGAACCACATGCGCGTTGTAATAACTCGTTAACAACACAAAAGTTGTAAACTAGAACAAAGCATAGTTAACTATGGAAATTCCTGTAAATTAGTTTATACATTTTGATTAACTGTTTTTACATGGTAAGAACCCCATAAGCAACGCTATAAGATCACCTATTGCCTGATAACCAACGTTTAATCAAACACTATATTTGTTTTATATAAACTAAATATATATTGGTGTCAAATGCCATTTCATTCAATGACAAACTCAATGATTCTTGAATATAGCACGTATAATAGAGTTTTAAAAATTAACTCGAGATGCTTTATTCACGGGTGCATCATCCTTTTTAAAATAACACACTGTGGCATTCAAACATCATATAATATCAGTTGTATGTACCACACTAATGCTGATGACAATGAACGCAACGAAGTTCAAAAGGAAACGGGTAATTCTAAATATTACCGGCCTACGTAAATGAACTTAAAATCAAACTAAATAATTTGCTCTTGCTTGTTAATGTCGTACAAAATGACAGACCCATGCTCGTAATGAGTTATGACATGTTAAACGTGTACAGTAGTTCTTTTTCTTCTAATGAACATTAACGTATCAAAACGAGTAAAGAACGTTGCACGTATTATCACTAAATATTTGAAGTGGCACATTGTTCAGCAATTGCAGTAGAAAATGCCACATGATCTACTATTCTTTTTAGCTCAGTTTTTGACAATGAAGTACTGTTGCATACGTAAACTATGGATGTGTGTGAAATCACATAGACTTATTGTATGCGCAATAAAGGTTTACACATGATTATCTGAGATTGAACTCCCAACAACCCTACGTTAGATAATACATCCCTAGTGTTTAAGTTGTTCTAGTTTAAACTGACATATGCGACTTTGCGTAATAATGCTGCATATAGTAGCACAATTATATGAGTATCGGCCCGAGCTTTTAATAGTATAAGCAAAAAAAGTATTTGGCAAGGAATTATTGTCAATGTGTTGTACTTTGTCAAAAGTATTAATGACAGACGACATTTCGTTATATGCGTCTTCTTCTTCACATTATGGCATGTTTTTAGTAAAAAAAAACAATGAATACAATGCTAATAAAATTGCCAAAATTTACCTTACACCTGATTAAGGTATAACATGTAAAGCAGGTTCAGGAAACATCACTTCTGCCATCTATAAAATACCAGTGATTCTATTGACGATAAATATAGGTTTTAATCACCGATTGTTGTTCAGTTAAATGAGAGACAGTGTATGCCGTATAATACAAATTACATATCCGACATTCCATTATGATGTCCAACATTATTTGAGACATGGCAATTATGATTGCATAATCCTCTACAGATTATAGGATATTGTGATGAGAAAGATGAGCATGTAAAGTTAAGTCTGTTGTAATTCGTAAATATGTACGTGCGTGCATAAACTTTGTCTTCTAACAAATTCTTCTCCGTAATACAGATTTAAAAAAAAACTTGCGCATTAATGTTACGTGTGTGATCATCTTGCATTTTGTATCCTCGCAGCTTTTTTTGGTCTCATCTCTGTTTCTGGAAATTGCGTTCAAAGCTTGCATGGTGATCGGAATTGAGTTTTTTTTTTAAACATGAATGTCTTATTGGCAAGGTTGTTTGTGAGATTGTAAGAACGTGTAACACCAATAAAACCACAATGCTTTTTCTTGTTTCAATACGCTTACACTAGATTTATTATAAGGGGTTTGGTGTAATAAATGTTCGTGCATTGTCCTGTATAGAATAATGTATCTCGTTCTTAATATTGATACTTATGGTAACGCAAATTGTATCGATCGACTATGTGCCTGAAGATTCATTATTTCTATATCACGTAACACACCCTCATAAAGTGTAATTTAATTCACAATACTAATTGAATTCTGTATGGTCTTAAAATATCAAATAATGATAAAAGTGGCAAGCGTGTATATAGTGAGCTCTATACCAGTGAGTTATATTAAATGTATATTTATAAAAGACGCATTGCCTATAAAATAATGCCCCTGTAAATATTCTGACGAATATAGAACGAATGCGAGCGGACAGTGACATATGGGTTTATATTAAATGAGCGTCTGTATTGCACATTATTTGCATTTGATGTGAATCTCGCTGTTTGGCGATTGATTCCTTGCAATAAATAAAGGTCCGCACTCTTAAAAGTATTACCCTTTATCTGGTGAAGCTGAAGTTTCAATGCATGTGTATTTTATGTAATAAGTAATACGTTTTCTCATTATTCGCTCTTTTCTGATTACCTTAATAAACTCAGGATAGATTTTAAAAACATAAAGCGTGATACAGACCGATGCACGTGTAATAGCAAAGTTGTATTTATTCTCAACAAATAGCCAATTTCACGGACCCACTCGAATTGTTGATGAGTGTACGTAAAAATGTGTATGAAGAAATACGCATACGTGAACGAACATGATTAACCAACTGAACATTTCTCTGCTCAAGCTTCTTCAACGTGTTTGTTGTTATAATCAAAAGCCACATACATCAGTAGCAGTCATTTCCAAATATAGCTTTTAATCATGAAAATAAAATGGTATTCAAATTACAAAAAGCAGTATAACTCATGATTGCTCAGTGCATTAGCATGGATGCATGACGTTTTGCAGTACTCGGCTGCCAGTGTGTGAATTACAATAAGAGAAGATGTTCGCCATGATTTCTCACACATCATGCAAAAGCACTAAATGTGACATATTCTTTGAACACATGTTTTATGATGGTTTGTGATAAATATTATTAGTAGTATAAGCACATCACATTAATGTTCGTTATGTATTAAATATTATGTATGTACATTAACATGTAAAATCTAATACAAAGAACAATGCATAAATCAGCAGTTTTGTAAATATTTTCCTCAATCTGTTTCATAATCTGGGGTGTTGATTCACACTATCAATCATATATANATATGTTTTTCATGCCAAATAATATATTTTTGGTAGCATATGTCATCAGCAATGTTCATGCTCATATGAAATTTAATTACAAATATAAGTTGGATCTAAGCGTCTAGGTTTTATCCATACCAAACCAATATCAACGTCGACTCTTTGCATGTTAATCACATATAATAGGGTGAATTTTATTCAGACCAACTGTAATTTAACCAATTTCTCACGAATAACTGAATAAAGCCATGTCAAGATGTCAGATCGAAGAGTAACACGTTTTTTTTTCGTCATCAATGTTCTTTTGTTTACAGATTGCATGTTCAAAGTTTAAAACAAAAATCAATTAACACTTTGAACAACAATTTGTAACGTAAGTAAATTCAAGATGCAAACGTCGTCATTAAAAGGTGTTGTGTTTTAATGTTGTAATAATACTAATACCTGGGAAACTATACAATTTTAAATAAGCGCATACGGAGAACATAGTATTTATAACCAAAACATGAGTGTCTTCATTGTTTCAAGTAAAAGTAAATTGGGTTAAACAAACATTACACAGACCAGTTATACCTTATTTTAATCCATTAAACAATTCTCTGCTACGAACCTTATTCTACGGCGTATAGGAAAATGAAAGTGCAATCGGTTGATCATTATGTGTGTTACTATTACAACTTTAACGGCCCACACAATCTTTCAACATTGCTCTGGGAGCTTAATAATCAGCTCGATTTTCTCCTGATATTTCACAAGACAATTGTTTTCAATTTCTCCTTAGACATCAAATACCGCAAAGATGAAGGCTTTTAATGCTTGAGGGAATCAAGGCGTAAATAAGAATATCGTATTTTTTACCTTCAGCTAGAAATATCAACCCGGTTAATCAAATCATGTGGACAAAAAAGATCGTAATTGTTTATTTTTATGTTTTATTCAAGCATAAATTTAAAGTTTTGAATTGAAATCCATTTTTTTTAAATTTAATGTCACACCTCATGGGTTATTGACATATGTGGTTTATTAATTAACATTCAATTATGATACGAAATAATAAAAATAATATAAATATTAATGAATAAAGTACTAAAATTCCAGAGAAAAATTTAATTCTTACCAATTAAGACAACAACAAATGGTAACAAATAATCTTATTACAAAAAAGTAAAATTTAAAACAACTGAAACATCATCGGAAAATACATTTGAGGTCACAATTTTAGGCCTTAATTTAAGGCACGTGACAATTGCGTATGCAATGCAAGACAACATGTACATAACAACATAACACATACAAATGATTGAAGCTCTGTCATCGCCGAGAAAGGGTCAGAGCATGTATTGAGATTGTTATGCCGGTTGCATGGCATACATTCTTGAATGGTACATCGTTGTAACTATTGAGAGGTTTCAAATTTCCAAAGCTACTCCGACATAATGCTGCGCTCGATTCTTAGCCCATGGGATCCATACTGACAGAGTGTTGCGTTGGTGCATGCTGATCGTAATTTAAAACCATGTAGATAATAAACTACAATGCACATTCACACTATATGTCTTTTTAAGAAGGGGGGGAGGGATAGCAACATTTATAGATTTCTGATGATTTAAAGAAGTTAATAATTAGCAGCTACCTCTCGAAGATAGTTGATTGACTCGAAAGTATTTTGTGTGAAGACACTTGGAATGGAAGAACATGCTGTCTAAATAAAGTGAAATATCGATTCGACACTAACACATACACTATACTAACAATCTATAAGAGATGTAAGTTCCTTTTAATGTATTTAAGAATGTGTATGTATAGACAATACAAATATACCAATAAACATCAAGTTAACTTTCAGGAGCACCTGCAGGAGTGAAACCTTATTAAAGCATGTGGTCTTGTCTATGAAGCAATGCATATATTAACAGTTGTAAACAAATGTGCTGGAACTGTGTAAATTGAATTAATTTTAATCATTACCACTACACGGACATACCATACTATAAAATAAAATTGTACCTTTCCTGGAGTTTGTACCAGGGACCTATAGCATCGAAATTAAACTCTCTTACACTACACCACTCAGGCTTTTGGATGTAAAACAAGTGTAAATGCCATGTCAATAATACTTGCTTGTGCTAATTTTCGATGAAAATCGTTACACATGTTCATTTTTTTCGACTTCGATTGATGATTATGAATACACGATCATTTATTTTAAACATGTTTCTAAGTGTTTTTTTGCGTTCTTGAAAATAGTGCATGCATTGTTTTTTTGCTATAGTCTTACTTTCATTTCAATTTTGAAAAGTAACAGAGTTCGTTGTCGCGTAAGACCAATATACATGTAATTGTAACAAAGAGTCAAAAATGATAATGATATTACATTTTGATAGGTAGCAAGTCACTGAAAAATATCATGATCTTTCTCATATCTAAACTGCAAAATGCAGAAAGAGTTGAAGAGCGCAAGAACAAATGAAAATGTATGCAGTGAATCCAAAATCCTATAGCTTGCGAAATGACAGGAATTGATTGGACAAACACGTCTGAGGCTTACTTATGTGTGGATTATTTATACCATATGTGTTTGCTTTAAGGTTTGTAAACATGTTGATGAATGAAGAGTTTAACTCTTGTCTGACTGATGTAGAATTGTGTTTATTAAGTGTCAATTGTATTTTAACTAAACTCGTTATTTAGGTTTGTTTAAGTGATGTGACGTAGACATTTTGATGCAAAAATAGTTAATTAGTGTGCTCTAAAACCATTCTGAATATGTTCTCGAACTGTCAATGTCTTTAAATAATTTGAAGTTTGGTACACTTAATATCATTCAAAGTCATAAATTACTGCACACGTATATCTTTACTTAAAAGCTATTTAGTATATATATAGTTACATACATACAAACATAATAATGTGAATAACACTCATAAAAGTGTGGTCTTGTTACACATGTTTATACAATTGAGCTTGTTCGATAAACCCTTTTTTACGAGTATACGCGCATGATGCATTTTACCTATTTAAACTGAATTGTATTAGCGTCGTGGTCCCATAATAGATGTCAATATTCTGGGCCTGGCATTAACAACCAAATGTAATTGCCCTTTAATAACTAGCTTTTAATTAATATAAACCTTTTTTTAACTGAATTGTACTGGCATAGTTATTCATTTCGAGTTTCAATTAATCTGGGCTGACATTGGAAACCAAATAAACTTGTCTGTGAATTATCAAGCTTTAAACAGCAACACAACCGTTTTGAACGGACTCGTACTGGCTTCTTCCTCATCTAGTTTTAGACTAATAAGTACATAACCTTTAATGTTTCCTTATATATAAATGCATCATTCTAACTCACTCTAGCTGTAAAAAGGTTGCTTTTAGGCAGCGTTTCACCATTCACTGAAGAGACCTAACCTTAAAAAGATAATACGTTCACGAAAGTGAGGTAATTTTATATAAAACAATGTGCTTTGTCATCTGAAATAAACGCAAACAGGGAAAATGGTTTTATTAGTTTACGATGTACGTAAATACATTTTTATTTAATGCATGAACTTTGCACACAATGTAGTCAGCAGATAAATCATACGTCTATAAAATGAACGGTAACATGCTAGTTTGGGTCTTCGGGAAATCCTTGTCGATTTTTTCAAGCTTGTTTTTAATTTGTAGAACTTTTCGTTAGAAAACAGTACCCTTTATAGGTTAATTATATGACATATAATAGTGTTCAGATTTAAAGAATACATATACGATGCTGTAAACAAGTGTAAGGTGTGAGGTTGCAAACACACAATAATTTCCTTAACAACACAATCCCATACGTACAAAACACGAACACAATTTAAAGTGTGGGTAACTGGATTGGAACGAGCAATAGTAGGCATTTCTTGCCGTTTTAAAGATCAGATGACAGTTAAGTGTGCGCGCATATAACTAATTAAGCCCTATAATTACCTCTTTATAATTATTGATGTAAAAGTAATTAACCCCTATTTTAAGCTCTTTATAATTATTGATGTAACATCATTATTGTATTTTATTATAAAACGATGTAAGATACGATGATTGTATTATCTTATAGTAAAAATGAAACTCCAGAAAATAAATGGCATTCAATTATCTTTACTGGCTTGTAGCAATTAAGCTTGGATCAAATAGTTTTATAGTTTTAAGTGACATAACACTTCTTTGTAATGACAAGTATATATTTATGATAGAATCGCCTACTAAATATCAAATATCAGAACATACATAGTTCATATTAAACAAATAGCAAATGCTTTTGAAAAACTCATATTGGAAAAAAAATACATTATTCAGAGATAAATTCTGTTTAACTCCGGTAGTCTGTTATTCACGGATCGTTAATAATAGCTTATAAAATACAAGACAAAATATAAATCACAATTATAAATCATAAAACAACGATTAAGACCGGGTTACCGCCCTCAACTGGTAAGCGCAAAAGAGTAAGGGTTTAAACTGGTTTGAAGTCCAGCTTCAGGTAATCACAAAACACACAAGTGTAAATCAAAATAATTATCGTTACACCTCCAACACTTTTTAAGGTGTTTGTTATGGAAATAGAAGTTCGGCTTTTCTCAAACTTACTAATATAGTATTGTTTTTCTTTGAACTAATATGCTTTTCTTTGTATATGCCCGTCCTAAATGTTATCTTCACAGTTCAGTTACAAAGAAAATTGTTATACAACACAAATATTTGTTTTGCACAATGTATGTCAGTATATCATCGCAATGGTTCATGTGTGGGTATATGTGACTCATTTAATAGGAGTCGCTATCTATGGATATAAATAAATAAGCAATTGAATGATTGTACCCAACAATTACTGCTGACTTGATATTCATTTTGCATTTGTGGTGATGCTTACATGAGCCATATCTAACAGTATACATGTTTTCAACTGTTTATGTGTTCTTAAAGATTGTGTAATATGTATTGACTGTGTTTAGTTTAAAAACTTAATCTTTTACATATATAGCATGTTACAGCACTAGAACATTACAATTATGCGTTAAGTATTTGGTTCATGCATTCATGTTTTTATTTAATGTCTGATAAGATTTATTTGATTGAGATCGTTTCATACAAGCATAAGTGATTAATTCTATGATAAGTGCGAGGTTTGGCTAGCCCTCGAATTGGTTTTACCCCCAATGCTTTTGATTGACCGTTCCAAGGCGATGATATCGGTTGTGTTCGATTTATGTTAATAGTTGACGTTCTGTTAAAAAAGAGTAGTGAATGTCTATCATATTAGAGTTTCTGGAAAATTGATAGCTGTATTTATATTTGCGATCCTGAAGGCCCACAAAGGTCGCAACATGTTTTGTGTTTAATTCATGTCTCACTTCACTTTGTAAGACTCTGTTGAGGCAAATGAGCAATTAATCATGAGATATAATATTTTGTATTTTGTTAAATATTGTGTAGGCATTCATATTTGCTTACATAGAAAAGTACGGGTATCTTATTCCGAAAATGAAAAGTTTACACCATGAGCTGTAGTAGATGAGAATGCATATATAAGTCTCAAAACGTCCTTGTGGATATTAATATACGGTCTTTTGCATTAGGATTTGCTGATGTTCATCGTTCTACACGTGCGTTGAATCTATTGGTGTTCGAAGAAGCGGTGTATATTGCTAGTTTCCACTTCGTCATTCGATCAGTACAAAAGCAAAGAACGTTTTGATGAAAACTAAGCACGGCATAATGATGATTACTTGTGAATGCAAATAAGTATAGGATGCATATCGATTTTAAGGTCAACTTGTCAAAGATCAAAGCTTGTTCAATAAAGTAATATAACATATGACCATCCTAATTGGCCAGCCGTCATGGTAAAAGGGGATTGTAACATGAAATTCGTCTCAACGTGATACATAAAGAATGTCTTAAAACACGCGTCTCAACGTGATACATAAAGAATGTCTTAAAACACGATCAACCAAATGGGTTAAACATGGAATTCATCAGGTAAAAAAAAATGTAACAGGGCGTGTAACATCAAAATAGTTCAATGTAATGGATTTTGCTTTTTGTCTCAGGATTACATGTTTTTCCAACTCTCTTGTTATATGTTATCTATTACTGAAATCAAAATTGAATAGAATATATCCCCTTAGTAAGTTGGTAGCTCATATGTTGTTTTGACGTAATAGGGATTATTGTCCAAATGCTATGTTTGACCGACAGACGGAAGCCACCACGAACATTTATCTTCCCGCGTTATGTGAACACTAAGTATTGTTTGGCTTTTATAAATGTTAAATGAACTATTCTAAAAATGTTATTTTGATTTTACAATGAGTATTTACGCAATTTGAAATTAAACTTAATGTTCAATTATGACACTTAGAGATACAAATAGACAAAAAATTAACTATGGCTATTGTTTATTCGGCAATTTGGTACTAAAAATTTATTTTAAAAAGATATTCCTTCACATATTTGTTTTAAATCCTTTGAATTAGCCAATCCAATATCGTATTTGATTTAAATATAGGAACTAAAACCAGAAGCAAAACAGTTTATTTGACCTGATATTCTTGATACAAAAATCAAACGGATAAACCACTCGGCTATTCCGGCGTGTACATATGCTATATATTTAAACACTGGTAGAACATTATCAATTTGCAATGTGTGGAGAGTTTCCTTTTAAAATAGAAAAGACAAATACGAACTCACAATTGCCATGTAATTCAACTGCGAAGAGTTAATCATCATTAAGATAAATGAGTTCATGTATAACTTAATGGAGTTCGGAGATGTGTTTATACTATACTTAGAATACTTAGATACGTCCTTTATCTTTAAAAGACTACAGAACTGTTCCTAAATAAATCACATGCCTACTGACACATGTATACGTGACATTATATGTTAACATAATGTAACAGCTATTTATGTTCGAGACATTGCATATCACAAAAGCGCTGACATGTAAAGGGATGACATTTTAATAGTTGTCTATAAAAATAGTTTTTTAAGGAACATTTGTGTATGCTACATGAATCACGGATTTTCTTGAGACTAAGGAAATTGTTGAAAACATAATTATATTCAGTTCGCATTGTGAAGGTTTCGGAAAAGGAATCTGTTTATCTTACTAATACAGCTCATTCCTATTAATCCCGTTTTCGGATTGCGAGAAGTCACTCGAACGAACAAATGACTCTTATCTAATACTTGAATTGTCTGAGTGTGTTCTTGAAGGAACATTGCATACCTAATTGTGACCTGAACAAATTGCTGTACTCTATTTCGGAAATGTCAGCACATTCTTTTTAACATGACAATTTAACAACTGTATACTGTTTATAGCTTTTGACAGAAACTGACTAAAACATGTAGATTGTTGTGAATGTGAATTCGTAGTTTTTTAACCATTGTTCACCATGTATAATGATATATATTTACTTACAAGTAGCATTTAAATACGTCCTGCTTTAGCCAGCAGCATTAACCATCTCCGCTGAACACCAATAAAAACTAGCTCGCCGTGCACTGTCATCATCTATTATAGTTTCAGTACCACGAAACGTTCATGCAACGAACAGTGTAGGGTTTTAATGCTAGTGAAATATCCCAGACCTGAAGCAAACAATTAAGACTGCCTACGGAACGGATATGTACAATAATGAAACTCTGTACAATGAGTGTATAGCTCTTAGTTAAAGTTATTATAATTCCAAGTATGCACGTTTATCGATAATTATACCAGTAACTTTTGTACTGCCCAGAGCTCCGACTTAACACAATGTATTATTTGTTACACAATATAGATCTTGGAATGCATCAACATATATTGCACATATCATTATTACAAGTGTGGGTACATTGATTGTATACAGTCAAATCACTGTTTACGTTACGTTACCACGAATAGGCCTTTCCAACGAGTAAATGCGGAAAATGAAATGTGTGAGTTACCTGTAAATTTACATTACTATAGCGCGGCCTTGGCTGGCATATATATGTATTCAATCGAATATGTATTCCTGTATCTGTGATCAAAATCAGCAAGCGATCTTTACATCCGTTTCCTTTATGCAAGACGTTATTGGTATACGTTATACATTTCATGTCATTTTGTAACGCATATTTGGTTTTTTATCCCTCGTCTCTGCTTGACATTTACAACACCCATGGATGATTGTATGTAATGTCGTATAGCGTTTGGAGTGTGGGATACGAGAGAATTTTTTATCAGCTCTGCATGATTCTGACTATTTT
Source organism: Dreissena rostriformis (assembly GCA_007657795.1). NCBI lineage: Eukaryota > Metazoa > Mollusca > Bivalvia > Myida > Dreissenidae > Dreissena > Dreissena rostriformis. The sequence goes on along the minus strand of VMBQ01000026.1, from coordinate 345,850 downwards.
ATCTGCAAAACAGACCAAAAGGCTGCAGAATATCGCACTGCAATAATACAATGCCAGCTAAATGGTACCGGTATATATATCAACAATAAAACTCAAGAAATATAGTATAGGCAGGCTAGAAATACTTATTAATACCCGCTTGTCTTTAATTTAACGCAAGCTGCAATATGCCTATCCAATACAGGGCAAAATATACAGCACGACATAAAACATACAAATAAATCAAAATTGGCTCGCTGCCTTCGAATGGTCAATGCAAAACATTAGTGGTTCAAATGGCATGCCAAACACCACACTTAGCCAAGAATAAGTTATAAAACACACAAGTGTACATTAACATCGTATCATCTTTTCTTAAAATAGAAACAAACGAAAATTATAAATTTGATTTTTTTGTCTGCAGTGGCAATATCGATGCGGTTGTTTAAACTAATAGACTTGAAAATCGAACTTGCAAATGTTTAACACATACAAACAAGATAAGCACTTAGACATTTTCGACCCTTAATTACGACCTACGTGTTAATACGTGTTTTTGTCGGGACACATTCTGAAAATATTGATTAAATCCTGCAACGACCTTTATATTTTACTATTTGCTAGCAATCCATCTAATTGAGCAAAATTGAAAGAAGATATCAGAAAACAATCCATATTTTATCACGTGTCGTGATTTGTATAAACAATCGAAGTCTTGCTACCCACAAAAGCTAGCATGCTGTGTCAGTATGGTTCTTTTTAACAGCTATGCATGTATACACCAATCTATCTTTGCCTTTTGCATCTTATCTTTGAAATAGGCACTGCTCCACTCTTGAGGCTCGCAAAGAGGACAAATCCCTCTACAACACATAGTCTAAAAACTCACATTTTAGAATAAGTCCCTTTTAATGATCTTTTTAGAGTGACTAAGAACTCGGAAACTCTCCACCAGTCGTATAACTCACAAAAGATAATCAATGTCTCAAAACCTTTTTTTTCTGTATTTAAACTCCTCGTATAGAATGAATCCTTCCGTAGCATACCTCTTCTCTTAACACTGGCGGCAGATTATAAGTTCTCCCTTAGCACCATTATCGATTAAAACCTTTCCTCTCTGGTAACTTGCAGCAGATATTTAGTCTCTCAGAAGCATCCCTCCCTCGTAATTGTTTTATAAAGTATAAGACATACAGAAGCACCCCTATACTCTAAAAGCGCTGCAGGTTATAATTAGCATCCTCCCATTTGCCCGATTGATATAAAAAAGAGTTACCTCAATGTGTTACTTACCATTTATGGTAACAATGTATATAATGTCAAAGTCTCTTTGGTTCGGTATATCCTGGACCCGAATTTTTTTTTGCAAACACATTTATTAATACAACACTATTATGCATAGGGATCCTTAAAATAAAACTGTGAAACATCACGACGTCGTGTTAAGTAGTAAATAGGAAGTACAGATGAAGACGGTCCGTTTTCTATAAAAATGACACTTTCACACATATAATGGTATATTTAAAATGAACACACCCACTTGTATAGGGACGTATTCACAGATAGGGGATTGTTTTGAAATGGGTCAGCAATGGTATATTAATTGCTAGACTTTACCACAAAATTGTAAAATTCTACAAGTAATGACAATAAAACACTTTTATAAAGAAACAAAACAGAAAAACAAGTCTCTAAGTCGAACCAGTGTCCTTTGTATTTAAAGGCTAACGCATAAACCACTCGGCCATCCGGAGTGTTATATCGAACCTGCTATATACACTTCATATGAGTGATTCATTAGCTATATTTAATTTTAAAGGGAAACCGCAAAACCATTCAAAATCATTCAATCGTTTATCATTCGTAAATTCTTTATTATTGAAACAATTTCAAATGATGAGTATTCATAAACGAGGCTATATTTATGGTATGAGTCTACGTCAATAGTGGTGTTTTACTGTTTGATTTACATTTTTCGATTGTTTTTTATCATTTACAAGTAATGGAAACTTCTCGTTTCAACAATATAAGAACAAGTCCATATTATCGCATAGTACTCCTTGTTAGCAATCTCTTGTTTTTAAGTCGTTCACTATATGTTTGTCGCTTAGAAAGTACAGTGATATTAATATCAAGTGACACTAAGAACAACTTAGAATGGCTTACAAATCCATAATGTGTTCCACTTATGAGAATGGATTTCGTTGCTTTGTTAAGTCTGAAAAATAACACATCCATTAGGTCATAATTAAATGACTGTGTGATTACATTCGGCCTTAAGGCAAGTACTACATGTGAACATGACAAAATAGACACCAATGAATAAAACTGTGGTCACCGGGTATTGCAAAGCATATCATAGGTGATTTAAACCGGTTTTTGGGGGCAAACGTAGTTCGTCGATATTCACTTAAATGTCACGTTTAAACATGCGACAACAAACAATCCAAAATAACAAACACTCCGCAAACAAATAAATCAGGTGTCGACCTCTTTGAACGGTCAATGCAACACCACATTACTAGTTTTAGACCCGATTTAAAAACTCCCACATCTAACAAATGGCCCAGATATAATCACATGTAAGTGTGAATTAGAAATAATCGCAAAGTTTCGCAAGCTGCAATAATATAGAAAACGTTTCATTTCAATTACAAGTTAACTCCTTTACGGTCGGATAATAATCAGAGCAATTGTTTTCAGTTTCTTAGGCACGGAACTACATATTTCGTCTTAATTTACAGGCGTAAGAGATATAGCATCATTTATTTAAAGATTCAGATCACCGTGATTTACTTTCTGAATGTAGAAGTAACGTTGATTGCAAAAGGTCATTTAAACGTAAACAACTGAGGACACAAGGCGTTGTTATTGTTACACGCTTAAGTTACGTTGGGTTATACACTAAATAATGACGATTTCCAGTCCTTGTTACGCGTGAGAACGAATTTTTATCATCACCGTTATTATTTGCTTTTCGTGTTATGTTTTGTTTGTATATGCAAATGATATTATGATTGTGTGTGAAAGTTAAGAAGTAGTACATGTTGGTTTGTGTTTGTTAGAATAATATCTGGATTTTATAATAACCGTTGTACAATGATGACAAGCTCCAATGTCTTGCTTGATTAATCAGAGCCGTCGAAACATTAGGACTTTTGTGAGCATAACGGAAGTATTAACAAACTGTATGTGTTCGCTTCTGTTTGAAAATTTCCTCGATAAATGTTACACGATATTCACATTCAAATCATTTTTTAAGTAGTAAAAAGTCAGGCTGGTAAAAATTTATATCATGAATTATTGTTTCGCGAATTTTCAGTTTTTAATCACTACGCATGAAATTAACATAGTATTGCTTTTAAATACGACTTGTAATACACACATATAAACAATATATGACCATAACAAACATTACAATATATTTAATAATTTAAAAGCTAAATACAGTGTAGTAAAAAGATGACTTTATTGTTCACTTTGCTAACAACAAAAAATGTGATTGATATCAATCCCTAATGTGTATGTATTATATAATTATGTAATTATGTATTTACGTATTTATTTACGCATATATACATTCATACATTTATGCACCCAATTATTCATTCCATCCATCCATTTATCAGTCGATAAACTCATTAATCCATCAACATACCCATACATTCATTCATGCAATAATTCAGTTATTTAGTTATTCGTGTATTTATTAATTTATTTTCAAACTTAAAGCCTATCCACCGCTGTACCCTCTTAGGGTCACACAGTACGTAGTGTTGTACGTTACCTTGCAGTCTGTCGTATTAATCTTCGATTCAGTGTCACTTTTATGGAAAGAGAGTAAGAATGTCGTAAGCTTTCTTTATCGTGCGCCAATACAGATATCAATTATTACCACCCAAGGCGGTTTCTTTCTCAGAGGCAAAGGCCAATCTGTACAGGACCTTTTATCATACTATATTTTCAGTATTGCTTATTAGATCGTCGTACTACATTAAGACAATACAATCTTATCGTATTAACGATATACGCCTTCATTTCATTGTTTATAACTATAAATACATAGTTGTATACACCAGTTATGTATTTATAGATATAAATAAACACGTCTGTTTACCAATAAATATAAAGAAGTGAAACTCCAGAAGCTACAGCAGTATTGCATTTCTATCATACACACCCTCGTGGTCCTTTATTTGTGTCAATGCTAAGCACTGGGGATTAAAACCGGTTATAGAGAGCTCAACCTCACACTTGCCCCAGCAAAATTCATGATACGTATAAATAACCGTATTGACTGAGGCGATTATTTATCAAAATGAAAATTATACTTGCAATGATAAAAAAGGCTGCGTGATCTATACACGCGTATATTATTTAAAATAAATAAAACGAAGCTTAAACATAAATCGATCAAGACACTTCAATTAGAGAAAAAATTATTTAAAAATGTGAACGATATAAACTCGAGTACATGTACCTATCATGTAGCTGACACTGCAAGTTGTTCTAATGACGTATTAGGAGCGATGACACGATGACTTCACCAGTAACAAAATCAAATATTATTGAAGCGGCAGTACTGTTTACTCGAATTACCAATAACACTAGCTTTGCTTATCGGACATTATAGAAGCAAACATATAACATTGTCATTACATTAATAATTCAAAATTGTAAGAGACGAAAGATATAGTGAATCGAAAACTAACAAGCATGTGTTTTTCAGTACATCATCATCATATCCTTTTGATAAAAAGGAGCTTATTAAATCAAACAGTGTTTTACTTGCGTTTGCTTAAAAATATTTACATTTGCGAACACGTTTCAAAACATCGCCATAAAATGATGGTTGGGAAATTCCATCACAATATTTAGAGTGAAAATTAGCAAATTTACGGCAAAGGTTATGATACAAAAAACCTTGCTTTAGCAATTTCTTCGTTAATATACGTATATATATTAACATCTTTAACACGTGAACATGCTCTAGCGTATCGTACCAACTGCGAAATGTAAATACCATAGGAAGGACCTTTAGGGATGTTACCATCTAGGAAACATCAATGTATCTACTTGTTAGGTTAAAACGTTGAATCAAATCTAGTTGCTTAGTTTTCGATAATTCACATAATAATACAAAACACTTGATTTCAGAAGATGAGCATTAAGAGGTAGTGTCAGGTTTAACAATTTGTGATTTCATATCTGTCTAGATTTTGCAATTTAACATCGAAGTACAGAGCATGGCATTTCTAATATTTATACAGAAATAGAACGTTGCATTCAATTAGCATAAGGCAAATCTAAATCCAATAATTGTCAATACATAGCAACATCATACATAACCTATGGCCTATGGACGTTATAGCTGAAACTGATGTTCTTGGTGGACTTATATATTTATCAAATTCCGCATAATATATGGGTCTGACTAACCATCAATACTTTAAAGCTATACTATTTACTGGCAAGTGAAGTACACTAACGCACGTAATAAGATACATATAATTTTTTTCCAAAGCATAGAAAACATCCATTTTATTAAATTTAATGATAGACGTCGTTTTGATTGATGGGTAATGAGCCGTTCATTATGAAACTTACAGCAACTTTATGAAACACGAAACTCCATACACTCGCAATAACATCCGTCAATGAAATGTTAATACGATCATGAGGTTTTGAGTTATTATGTTGTTAAAATTTATCTAAAGCATACATTGTTTTGAGTTCAGATCTGTAGAAATTTAGAAACTTTAGAAACATTATCTTTAGAGAAATTCTTATTTACTCTCTCTAGCCTTAAATATTGGTTATATATATTTTGTTAGAGAAAGTTTTTCTACTTCTGAAGCAGCTGAATGTTAACTTCATATGTTGTTGAAGATTAGATATTAAACATAGATATGAATACTTACTGTGATCCTTATAATTCAAGTAACGATTATGTAGAATGTGTTCTTGTTCCTAGAGAACTTGTGAGTACAGAACATTTTTAAATATTAGGATACAACAAAGTTTGAAATGTGTTCAATATATAAAACGCAACTGGCTTGGCGGTAAAGAAAAACAAATAAAATTGTATATAACGTACGCACACATGACCAATACAGAATAATAATGACCATAACAATTTAATGTAAGTTAAGTAAATAGGCTGATGATTTTGGCTGTGGCTGGTCGGTTTACATTGCCAAAGGTAGTCCTACACTGATTGAATGAGTCAGAATGACAGAACTGTGATCCGAGGGTATGTCCAGTTTTGAGCGCAATTGCATAAGTTGAACACACTTGGTGGAGAACCGCTGATGGTACACAAAGGTAAACGCAATAAATTAAACCTTTCGGCACAGTGGTTTGCGATTAAGTAGTTTTCTTATATAATCTCTATTGACAAGGGCCACATCAGAATGTAGGCTTTGCAGTTTTAAAGATTTTGTTTAGTTTGCGCATTGAATCTATATAATCCACTTGATTACAGTTACAACGGTTTGCAGTTGGCTACCACCAATATATGTTCTTTCCAACACTCACATTGCAAAACAATGTCTAAGATCTCATTTTTCATGTGAATTGTCTTTTCCTCTGCATTTGTCTAGATTTCCGAAGTATTTTCAATTGTAAACCGAGCTTAACATTAAGTTTGATCAAGGGCTTAAAGTCCGAAATGTGTTTTAATTATTATCAGATAACAATTGTTTATAATATATGATATCATAATTGCGAATATTATTTAATACTGCGAAAGCCTCTTTTATTCTATATATCGTATATTCAACTACGGACACTGCTTTTGCCCCGACGAACATTCATTCGGACATAATTATTATACGATTTAAAACAATGTCTAATCGTCTCGATAGGTTAATATTCTGGTCAGATGTATTGTCGGGATTCAAAATGTTCTATCGGGGAAATAGTTTAATAGTATAGTTTAACAAATATATGTTACATTTGATTGGCCTCTTGCTAATCATCCATATCATTTCGTTTGACCGTTAACAAGTGAGATTTCATATGACAGATGAGTGTTGGTAAGTGTATCGAGGTCGCATATTGTGTACAATCTGCCCTTGTTCTCACTTTGGAATTGTCATTTGATATGTGTGTGGAATGTCGGGACAGACCAGCATACATGTAATTTGAATAACAATTATGTTAGCTCATTGCATTAACACGAATGTGTGAGTGAATATTTATTTGCTACGTGTGAGGTTCGGCACGCCATACAAACGATTTAAACCTCAAACTTTTATTACACATGTATGTATGGTTTACGTAATGTTGTTTGTGTTGGCCTGTTTTGTATAGGCAAGTGGTCACTCACCTTATATAAAATACTTGCCGGTGTAAATAAGAACTTCTCTCCTGATACTTTTCTTGGGTTCTATTATTCCTTTATATTCCGTTCATATTGGAAAAAAGGCAATGCCGATATGTGAGCATGTCAACATGTCAACTTACGGAACTTATGTTTGGGCTTGTCTGGCAGATTTATTTATTCAATCACTTATGCATTCGTGCGATTACAGAGGCGAGCGCTTTTTAATAAGACATCGGGTTTCTTTAAGCAATAAAATCGTAGTAGATTCTCGAAATTAATATCGGGATGTTTTATATTTGGCATCCGATGTGTGTCATTCCTCTCTGCGTTCACTTCTCAGTGATTTGTTGGCTGAGTTTTTATGTTATGTGGTAGGGAGTTTTGATTCATGGTAGCGTAAGAAAGTATGAATACTATTGTTAAGTCTAGAATGATATATTTGAGTCGATACCGATGACTCGGTGTCAGATCAGATGTTCTTTACTTTAATTTAAGATCTTAATTATTCAAATATTAATATGTTAACAAAATAAATATTCACTTATTTGAAACAAGTAATATCAAATGATTATATAGTTCAGTTAGACTATATCCTAACATATGTAATCAAGGTACACCCAACAAGATGTTATCCAAGCCTGTAAGCATGTCGACGCTAGTCCCTCTTTAACACATTTCATAAAATGAAACTATGATTTCTGTTATGTTTTCTTGATTTAAGGAGAGACTATTCATCAGCTGTTAATACATATATTGTGGATAGCTTGTTATTTGATTTGTTGATAAGCATGTTCTCCTACTGATGCAACTGGATGTTCACTGTTTAAAAAAAAAATAAAAAATCTTGATATGAATCTGTTGTGGGACAAAAAATAATAATTTCATTAACTATTTTATTATCCAAACATTGTCAAACGTCCATAATAAATAAAAAATATATTTTAACACTTGTTTAGGTTTTCCAATGTTTTTCTTTGTTCATGTGTATGTCAAGCATATGCTGATTTAGTACCGTTTTATAATTGCAGATGCACTGATCTAATGGTGTATTTGTTCAATATTTATTTTTGATGAGATTGTCTTTTTTCTTTAAGGCATCATTTATCCATTAAAGGTTTGATGAATAATTGCATGTATACCGAATATTGAGCTAATATTTCAATAAAAAAAATTGTACTTAGCAAACAAAACTGTTTATTGGACGTGCCCGGTCGATTTGTAAACTGGTTTTCTGATGCCGACAAGTATAAATATATCCCCTTGCATTGGAAGAAAAAATTATATTTACCTTTACATGAATCTGTAACGATCCTGGGCACCGCATTATTTATGATTGGACAATTAACATTGATGCAATTAAAATGTTGATGTCCTTGTTTTAAATTTCTTAATTCATTGTTTAGGGTAAGTTGGTACTAATAATATACTGTACTAAACGTATTCTTTTTTGTTTAAAGATCGTTTTCGTTTCAAGTGAACGAATTGTGTTTATCTTACAGGTAATAAATTATAAAAATATTGCTACATCGATATAAAACTAATAATAAGTACATTGAAATTAACGTTGTTTTAACCATGTCCAATTGAAGAAACAATTTACAATGTGCTATTATTGAGAATAACGTTTGTAAATTCATGCCCAATGTTTGAAACAACGAGTTTAAAATCATGTTACTATCTTAAACAAGTAACGTATACAACACAATCCCATACGCATAACACACGAGCACATATAAAAGTATTGGTCACTGAATTGGAACTAGCAATAGGAGGCATTTCATGCAATTAATAAGATCGGATAACATTTAAGTGTGCGAGCAAATAATTAATTAAGCCATATAGTTACTTCTTTATAATTACTGATGTAAAATCATAATTGTCTTTTATTAAAATACGATCTAAGATACGACTCTTTTATTATATGATAGTAAAAATGAAACTCCAGACAATAAATGGCATTCAATCATCTTCATTGGCTTGTTATAATAAAGCTTGGATCAAATAGTTGTATAGTCTTAAGTGACATAACTCTTCTTTATTATAATAAGTATATATGTATGGTAGAATCGCATAATAAATATCATTTAATGAGAACATAAATAGTTCATATTAAACAAACAGCAGATGTGTGTGAAAAACTCATATTGGAAAAACTAAACTCCATAGCCATTATCAAGAGATAAATCCTGTTAAACTCCGGTAGTCTTTTATTTACGGATCGTTACCAATAGCATAACACTAAAGGAAAATACAATAATATAAAACACAAATATAAAACATAAAACAACGATTAAGACCGAGTTTCCGCCTTGGAACGTTAAGTGCAGAAGAGTAAGTGTTAAAAGCGGTTTGAAGTCTCTCTTCAGGTTATCACAAAACACACAAGTTTAAATCAAAATTATTGTCGTAGCACCACAAAGACCGTTTGTGTGTGTTTGTTATGTAGCATGACGTTTGGAATATCGCAAACTAACGAATATAGTATTGTTTTTATTTTGAAATAGTATGCTCTTCTTTGCACATATTTCCGTCCAAAGGTTCATCATCACAGTTGAGTTAAGAAGAAAATGATTATATAACAGACATTGTTTGTTTTGCAAAATGCGTGTCAGTAAATCAACGCGTTGGTACATGTGTCTACCACATGAGCTCTAATATATGATATATATATGATACACGTTTCAAGATTTTATTTTCAAAGCATTACATGCACTCATTTGAATCTTTTGTAATTATTGGAGCATTTTCCCTAACGTAAAAGGACTTAATTTAAAAAATTATAATAGTAAACACCGACCTGAATGTACTTTCAAAAATTCAATCTTTTTATGTAACTCATTTAATGCTTTACTAGGGGTCTCTATCTGTGAGTGTAAATACATAAGCAATATTATGATTGTACCCAATACTTACTGCTGAATTGATATTCATTTTGCGTTTGTGGTGATGTTCACTTGAGCCAAATCTAACAGTATACACATCTTCAACTGTTTATGTGTTCTCGTAGATTGTGTCATATGTATTTACTGTCTTGAGTTCTAACACTTAATCTTTAAAGTAAATAGTGTGTTTTGTTTGAACACGTGAACTATTTTTGTTGGGATTGTGCAAATGATTTCAAGCATGATTGTGGATAGGATTTATATTCAATGGATTTGTATCGCAATGTTAATCGTGTTTGAACATACCAAATTTGTTAAAACAATTCCATAATACTATTGTCTATATTTTGTCGAAAACGGATTATAGCACTAATATCATTCATAGATGGACGACACTTCTTAAATGAAGGATGAAACATAAAACCGATCTTTATTGCACCTAGTTTGGTTGCAATTTTTCTGCATATACATCGCTCACTTGATAGTTTGATATCATTTAAAGATAGATCCGAAATTTACGACAAAAGTACATAAAACGTAAGCGTATAATATCTGATTCATGCATTCAAGGCATTCATGTTTTCATTTTTTGTCTGCAAAGGTTTATTCGATTGAGATCGTGTAATACATGCATTTGTGATTCATAGGATATGTGCGAGGATTGTCCAGCCCTTGAACTGGTTTTACCTCAATGCTTTTAATTGGCCGTTCAAAGGCGATGATCCCGGTTTGGATCGTTTTATGTTGACCTTCTGTTTAAAAAGTGTTACATTTCTATCATATTAGAGTTTCTTGTTTAGTGTAAGCTGTATTCATTTTCGCAATTTTAATTTTATGTCTTACTTCACTTTGTATGACTCTGTTATGACAAAGTCACAATTGATCATGTCATATAATGTTGTGGTTGCCTTAATAGTTTGTAGGAAATAATATTTGCTTACATTGAGTTTTTTTCGAATATGACGAAAAAAATCTTCCCCTTGAACTAGAATCGATAGAAATGCATATTTAAATTGCGAAACACTTCATTGTTGACTTCAATATATTGCCTTTACCATAAGGATGTGATGACGCTTATCGGTACACAACTGCACTGATTTAATTTGTTGTCGAATAAGCGGTCTGTATTGCTTTTTTTTCAGTCCGTCGGTCGGTCCTAACATAATCAGAAGAACGTCTAGATGTACAACTAAACGCGTCTTGATTACTTGGGAGGCTCATTGATTTTTACGACAACAAATGTCAATTTCAAAGGGGCTTGTACCAAGAAATTCAATAGGTGCAACAGCCATTTTAAGTTCTGTTTATAACCATACCATCATCCCTTAATAAAACTTTAAATTGTGTAAACAAACACCATAACTATTGGATAACTTATAGTACGGGTAGCAATAAAATGCGTTCAAACATTTACATTCAATAATTATAGGGTATTGCAAAGTTATGAAGTGTGTTGTGTTTTAGGAGGGGGCATACATGGATAACAAACTTTGAATTATATTTTGTTAACAGTTAGTATAAACTATTCCTTGCAATGCCGTTTCCATAATAGTAATTATGTAAAGTTATGCATGCCCTCACCCTACTTCGAAGAAGCGATGATAATTGACTTGCACCTATGCGTCGGTGGGTCGGTGTGTAGGTCGTTCGGTCTGTCGGTATGTCGGTCCGTACGATGTCTAGAAGACTCTAGGGCCTACAACCATTCAGATTGATATGATGGTGACTTGGAAGAGGACTATTTGTTTCGAGAACAACCGGACACAATTATTGCCACATAAATTCGTAGCATGCAATATGTTTTTTCATGATAAAGCTTCGATTTAAGCTAGTGCAAATTGATATCAATGTTAAGGTCATCATGTCACAGATCAAGGCTTATTTTATTAAAGAGTATGACCTTTGATCATCTGATTTTGCCAACCGTCAAGGTCAAAAGGGGATTGTTACATTGCATTTGTCTCAACGGGATATATTGATCATGTCTTAAAAGACATTCGACTAAATAGGTTTAACTTCGGATTTATCAGGTAACAAAAACAATGTACCAGGCGTGTAATATCCGATTCGTTAAATACAATGGATTTTGCTTCTTGTCGCGGGATTACATGTTTTACATACTCTCTTGGTATACGTTGTTCATAATTGAAATCAAAATTCAATATAATATATTCCCTAAGTAAGTTGGTAAAACAACTGTTGTGTTGACGTACTAAGGATTATTGTCAAAATGCTACATTTGACCGACAGGCTGAAGACATCATAAACATTTATCTTCCCGTGTTATGTGAACACTTAATATTGTTTGGCTTTTACAAACGTGAAATGAACTACTGTAAAAACGTTTAAGAAATTGGCAATTTAAACATAATGTTCAATCATGAAACTTTGTGATACAAATTGACTATATATTTACTTTGGCTTATGTTTATTTGAAAAGTTGGTGCTGAAAATAATTTGAAATTTGATAAAAAAAAGTTATCTTTTGAATTACCCCATCCAATATCCAATTTGATTTAAATAGAGGAACTAAAATACTATGCTAAGAAGCAAAATAGGTTATTTAACCGGGTCTTCTTGATGAAAAATCTAACGGATACACCACTTGGCCATTCCGGCATGTATATAAAATATATGTTCAATGTTCAATCACTGGTAGAACATTCTTAATTTGAAAATGTGTGGAGAACCCCCTTCTAAAAAAAAGAACAGAAAAATACGAACACACAATTGCCATTTAAATCTACTGAAAAGTGTAAATCATCATTATGATGAATAAGTTCATATATAAAAAAGAACAGAAAAATACGAACACACAATTGCCATTTAAATCCACTGAAAAGTGTAAATCATCAGTATGATGAATTAGTTCATATATAACCAAATGGAGTTCACACAGCAACATTTATATATACAAGTAGATGCGTCTTTGATCTTTAAAAGGCTGTAAAGGTCTGTGATTCGGCTCGTCTTTGATATGTTAAAGGCTAGGGTATTGTCACTTAATAAATCACATGCTTACAGACAAATGTATACGGTGCACGCACAATATGTTAACATAATGTAAAGGTTATTAATGTTCAAGACAGTGCATATCACAAAAGCGCTGACATGTCAAACGATGTCGTTTTAAGAGCTGTCTAAAAATCAGTCTGATAAGGAATATGCTTGTATGCTACATAAATCACGGATATTCTTTAGACCGGTGATTTTTGTTGAAAACATAATTATATTCGGTTTGCATCGTGAAGGTTTCGGAAAAGGAATCTGTTTTACCTTACTATCTAAAAACAATTCAAATTAATCCCGTAGATGGATTGCGAAACGTCACTCGAACGAACCACATTTAATACTTGAATTGTCTGAGTGTATTCTTGAATGAAAAATTACATACATCATGACGACTTGTTTACTTGTTATATTGTGTTTCAGAAATGTCAGACACTTCTTATGAACGTGGCTCTTTTTTCATGGGCAATCATGGCACGTTAATGATGTGAATGGATCAACATGACAAAAATGGAGTTCTTGCTCTCAGTTCCTGACATCTTGGCAATCCATGAATACATAATAATACAATATCCCATATATAAACTCTTTTTTTTTATTTTTATCACGCAGATTCACAATTTTTATTTCTGAAAAAAAGAATGAAGCTTTTTTTTCTGAAGGATGTTACGCGCCTGGTTTATGAACGATAAAAAGGGTAACGTTGCGTTGGCAACCAGTTTAAATAATACAATTGAGATATAGTTTGTTGGAGATCATTTCAAATATCAAAACTGAGAGATAGTTTAATTGTGTTCTCCATTATTTTCTACGTCATAAATTCGTTACAAAATATAGCATGTGTTCTTATATGTCCCTTTAATATGTTTGTTAATGTATATAATATCCCGACCATTATTCTTATAAGATATAATCAGACTTGTTCAAATTGATATGATACTTAAGCAAACCATACACTTGCTTACTGTGGTACCATCTGTCTAATAGAAATAATTTAATGTGATGAATGTGATAAAACTTAATTGTAATTTACCTAACAATATACGCACTTTATTTTTGCTATACTAAATGTCTGCACACGGTAGGTCTTTTCATTAGTTGGGCAAATGTGCTTTTCTTTCATTTTATTATGGTACAGAAGAAACAGTTATGTTGCTCTGGTTGACATTAGACCATCGGGTAAACTTGTAAATAAATTAAAAAGTAATCCGTATCTATAGAAACATTATTTGAGTTGTAATGCTATGCGCTAGGTTAATAATTATCTCAACTTAAATCTTTAATGAATAAATCTTGGACAAGTGTGAGGTTTATACACTAAGAAGCCGATTTAAACTCTTATGACAAGTTTTGAATTTACCGTCCTCACTTATTGCCAAAGAAGTAGCACACGACGCGATTCGATAGTCTGTGCAAACAGTACCTGGTGTATAAACTTCAATTGTCAGTATAGGAGTATTTTGACTAAAATGACGGCCAATGTCACGTATGTTGTTTCTTAGTTTCAATCTGTTTGTGCTTTATTTTACCGATAGGCAATGCGGTGTAATTGAAATCGTTCAATAAATTGATTTATCAACTAGCGCTGAATAAACACGTTTTTATTTTTAAAGTTTGCCTCCAATGTATTGTTATCGTGAAATTTATTTTTCAAAACATAGCACCCATGCTACAGTAAACATTTTTCTATAATAACATCCCATCACTTTGTATATAGAATGTAGTGTACATTCGTTTGTATAAAAATGACTGTCTTACAATACAAATAGTATGGTGTCAATCTTTTTAATATGCATATATTACGAACAGAACGTCTTTATAATCCGTTCTCAGAAATAATTTATGTGTATCGAAACGATGCACTCGACAACAATATACGTTGTGGACAAGTATTGAAACTGTTTTTTAAGAGATGTGTTCAAATGTTTTTGCATATTGTGTAGTTAATACTACGGTAACCTTTTCCGATTTAACGGATTAACAGAGTAGTAAAACAGCACGACAATATTTTTTTTACCCAATATAGTTGTTAAATGTTGCCCCACCTCCACCCGAGATAAAATTACGATTAGCAGTCATCGCGTTTAATCATATTTTCTGTGTTTTGTTAATATATGTTTGTTCATATTGTACCTATATTTGTCCACTTTATAATTGGTTTCGAACAAACATATACATATCAAGGTGCTGCTCTTCAACTGAAACTATATGATAGTATGCAAAGCAGGAGATATTCCCGTGTTTATGACACTCGTTTATGTTACTTAACTACTTATTTAATAATGTTTTATAGTTATATAAGTTCCGATTCAACATTTACACTGCTATTTCCAGTAAAAAATACATTGCCATCATCAATTTGACAAACCACATCTTTTTTACATTAAATTAGTTATTTGTTGGAACCTTACTTCGATAAGAACCGCCTTTCGTGATACTTCGTTGGCTCTTAGTGGTTTCAAAGCGATAATGCCACTGGTTTTTGTCTTTGTGATCGTTATTTGTTTTAGTTTTGTGTCTTATTGTCTTGCAAGTGGTTACTTGACGGACAAACAGAGACCATTGGTCTGGTAATACGACTGATTTCCGCCGATTAAACTGAGTTTTACTTTGTTTATATGTGAATCCCACAACAAATTGATGTGTTCTGTGTCGATTCAGTTGTTCATATATCCCTGCATTTCTTGAATGTTGATGAAGTTCAGGCCTTAAGAGGCTGACAGCAGTCAGATTACTTTTTGCCATGTTTAACACATTTCTTTTACTTAGATGTTTAAACATATGTTTTGTATATATGATGCTACCTTAAATGTCGATCAATGTTGAGCTCTATGAGTCGTGCTGAATATTGACAGACCTAATGTATATCAATATTAATATAATTATTTATAGAACTCTACTTTTGTTTATAAGCAGTTATGACTAATTGCTTTTATAAAAAAAAATCTTATCTTTTTTTATTCAGTTGACCTGTGACCTTATGTAATATAATTATTGTATATGGGTTGTTAATGTCTGCAGAAAAACAAGTTGTTATCAAATAATGTATAGGCATATACATATAGTACAGAAATTAAGATTTCGCTACAATATAAAAAAGTGAAACTCCAGAAGCTTCAGCAGTATTGCATTTCTATCATACACACCTTCGTGGTCCTTTATTTATGGCAAGGAACCAATCGCCAAAACGGTACAGTACGGCACAAAACGAAACAACATATACTAATAGTAGAACAAAGCTGGGGTCACCGCCTTTGAACGGTCAATGCTAAGCACTTGGGGTTTAAACCGGCTATAGAGAGCTCAACCTCACACTTGGCCTAGCAATATTGATTATACATATGAGTGTAAATAACATTTAACCTCATAGCATGGCAACTCAAATTAAACAATAATAAAAGGGAATTAAAACGCATTCAATTTAATTACTATTTTAATAACAAGACATGTTGTTAGTTCATGTGAAAATGTATCCCACCCGTTATGAGCTCGCTTGTGGATTTATACAATTAAGTTCTGATATTGTTGTTAGGAGTTTCATTCTAATCAATGATTGTCTTTTAATCAAATTTCGATTGTCCTGCACAATACACTCGGCAAGAGCAAATCACTAATTCCAAATATTTAAAAGACTTCTTTGATTAAAATTATGTTACCAAAGTTCAATATAAATATACTGCACATGGTGTTTAAATACTTAAAAAGCATTTATTAATTTGAAACGTTAACGAAAAACGCTTGTAGCTAATACGACTTTTTGTATTTTATGGTTAAAAACAGTATAAATGGGTAACTGAACATCGATAAGTATATAATTGATAGACAAAGGACAGGTTACTGTCCTTTGTAAAATATCTTATATGGTCTTTAATAAAATAACGGCTAGGTTTGTCGAGTCGATTTTTTCCATTGTGCCGAGACTGATAAATCAAACAATGATAGGACATTAAAATGTTTATTTTCTGATAATTATATATCTAAGCCCCGATTTGTTTTTTTAAATTATTCAATGTAATCGCTTATACTCTGCTCTTTGTGCAGAACACGAATATGTTGTATGATGTTGTGGTAAAAATGACGTCATGAACACATGAACTTACTATGTGTAACTTAAGCGTTTCGCTGTTTAATGTACGTTTCCAGTTGTTTTTGTTGCTTTGTATGTCTAACATAAACTCATTCTTGGATTCAGTTTTTGTAGTTTGTGTTGAAACTGACTTCAATTATAGTTCCAAGACCACGAAAGATTCATACAACGGATAGTTAAGGAGTTTACTGCCAGTTAAATATCCTTGACCTTGAACAAAATATAAAGAATGTCTATTTTACGTATATGTACCACAGTGGAGCCCTTAAAATTGAGTTTAAACCGCTTTGTTAATGTTAAATATAATTCCGTGTATGCCGGTTTATTGATAATTTGATTTTTTTTAGTTTAATTGTACTGTCTAGAGCTCCGACCGACACAATGTATTAAACATGAAACAATATTTTTCTGGGAAAGCATCTTAATGTATTACACACGCCAATATTAAAAGAGTGCTTGCAATAAGTGTATGTAGTAAAATCTCTGTTGACGTTATTTTACCACCAATGGGCCTTTCCCACGAGTAAATGCGGACAAGGAAATGTCGAGGCGTTATTAACATATCAATTTACGTAACGTTAGCGTTGACACGTCTAGCGGATTGATTGATTCAATCAAATAGGTATTCCTGGGATTAAAACAGCAATCAATCTTTAATAATACATCCGTTTTCTTTATGCAAGACGGTATTGGTATACGAAATAAATATCGCGTGATTTGATAACGCATATTCGATAGCTGTTATCACATCTCTGATTTACATTAACGGTGCCAATTGATGGTTTTATGTTCTGTCGTAAATAATTTGGTGTGTTGGTTACGAAATAAAACAGCTATTTCTGATCATGACTATTGTATTCACAAAACAGAAAAAAAACTACGGTGTAGTACAACACACTTCAATAATCCGATTTCAGATAAAATAGTACCGGTATATATTGAACATGTTTTTTGGTGTTTGACGCATATAGTGATGTATTCCATTCAAACGTGCAATAGCATAAATTAATTGATAAATTCGCTACTTGTAATCTATATAGATTCTAATGATACTTGCATTAAAATCACATAAACATCGAACACGTCATTTTGTGTATTAATTACTAAAAATTCCATTATGGAAGTGACATGAAATCGAACACAAAAAATATAAATTTGGTCAGGTTCAGTTATAACTACTCTGAACAATTAATATATGTGGTTTCCTAAGAAATTAATGATACAACGCATAAAATCTCAACAAAAATGGCGAACAGTAATATAAAAAAGGCTGTCGATGAATTCGCGCTAGAATAAATATATTGAAAATAAAACTGATTTTTATTTGTAAAAGCATACTTTATGTAGCAAAGTTTTATTTTCAGTTGTAAGTAATACATGTGAGTATTTTATGTCGGTGTGTGGTTAATAACATGGTATATACCGAGATCTTCATTCTGAATATATCCTACTCTATTTTATAAAGTAAAATGCATCTATAAAGTATTACACGTATAAAAACGGGAGCCTGGAAGTAAAAATAACACAGTGCCCATGTATTCTCCAAATAACTATTGCGATTTATTTAAAATGTAGTTCATTGCGATACGCAGCACTTTCAGACCATCCCGTTTATCGAAATGCGCAAGTCAGCATAATGAATAGCCATAACGAGTCATCTAAATGATCATTTGTCTTCTGATTGTATTCTTCAGAGACAATTACGAATCTTCAGACGACCTGACAAATTGCCGTATTGTACATGAAAATATCAGAAATGACGTGCTCTTGCTTTGCTCTACAATAATGATACAGTAATAAGTTTCGCGTTTAGAGAAATATATAATTGTAAATTACAAAAGGTATTAAATAAACTAAGGCATAAATATGTTGTTTGTTTTCATTACCACGACGTGCGTTAATTTTACTGTACCGACTAATAATCTTGTTTTTTTGTTGGTTGTCCAGATTGCGGTTTCGATCATTTCTGCTAATGTATAACTATTAGTTTTTTGATGATTTGTTTATACATTTTATCATTATTATTCGCTTACTTAATTGTAAATACAATCAGCTTAAGAAATAATGTTAAATTAAAAAAGTAAAATGACCGCATGTAATGGCATATTCTGATTAAATTTGGATTCCTGCATTAACTTTTTGCGATGGTAGTGGAACACATGACATGTGAGATGACACATAACAAGAGACATCACTTACATAATAAGACTCCCTACTATTTATGAATGCGAACGATACGTAACTTAACTATCATACAGTAATACGAATACAACACAATACACTGATTAAATTTGAGCGTTACAGTATGGGATCAATCAGTATTAATCATTTCACGAACTTATCAAAGAATGTTTCACGAATGTATGATAATAATACATTTAACGACGTATCTAACCACGTAACTATCATTATTTCACTGATTATTATGTTTGATGGTGTACACGATGCCAGACGCTTTGTAATATGAACGATTAATGACATCAACAAGGTGTTAGCTTGTAATTATATGTTATAAAACAAATAGTTCTAGAGTGTTCAGTGACACAGCAATTTTGCGTAATTAATACCGGATAAACATGTGATAAAACACTACTGGAGTATCATATATTAAAGCGACACGATATGACTTAGAAAATGCGTACAACAAATGAATTCTGTTATGAAACATGACAAATATAAAGCCGTTAATAAACACTAGTGTTATGAACTATACACAATTAATTGTTGTTTATAATGTGACAAGTAATATGACAAAGGGCTTAGGTTTTTTATATTATGGTTTAAACAATATATATATTATTACATATTCATATGATTGAAAACGTATAACACGTGAATATCACTTGTAGGGCATTATTATTGGCTATATTAAGTGTCTTTTTTATATATAATGGTGTTTTTACTTGCATCCGTTATGTAAGGTTTATCTCTAATAACATTTAATGAATGAGAAACATGATCTGCAAGGCTGGAACCATTGCTCATATTCTATCATAATAATACGTAAATGTGTTATAATAAAAATCATATTACATTCCTGTATAAATCAACGTATGCGTACATTATTTGGTGCATTTGCATGAAATAATCTATGTAATAGAGACATTTATTCCAGAAGATTAACTTCTGTCAAGTATAGAATGGTTTAGTTATACATAATTTCGTATTATTTACCCCTAATTATTTTTTTAATTTACAGTTTTGCGCAATAAAACTTACCTTATATGACTTAAAGTAGAGTTTTCATTGTACATAAGGCTTTTAGTATGTGTGTTTTACAGATAATCCCATTTACATATTTCTCTTTGATACTTTTATTGCTAAATGTGTCAATACTTATCTATTAGCTTGGGGTCGCTGCCAAGCAGTATACACCGCAATCAATTGAATACTTATCTTTTACTGTCGAACTCATCTCCGTTTTTCGTTTGTGGTTATGTTTACCGGAGCCTTATCTATCATTTAATGACCATCTTAAACTTGTCAAGTGTCCTCAAACAGTGTTTAATATGAAGCGACTGTCTTTTTTTTCAAAAGTGGTCATATAAAGCAAATATCAATTTGTGTATATACAAAATAAAATGTGTATTGTCAGGAATGAGATATTTGTGTTTCACTTTTTTTTTAATATTGCGATTCAGTAGCATCCGTCATTTCCTGTAACAACTAGACGCCTACAACTTTTGAGATAAAATAGACTGTTGGATAATTTTGATATGATTAATGTTCTACATAAATTGTTTAAGGAAACAATATTGCTTTTGGCAACCATAAGTATTAATCAATATTTTACAAGCTATATAAGATGTTTGTCATCTTAGCTAAAAATCCCCGCATGTTTAAAGCCAGCGCGTCTACTATCGGATTTTACTTCGGCCAATGGTGAGCAAGCTGCCAGACGAGATAAATTGAACTGTAACGGAACTCGATAGCCGCAGTATTTCTCTGGGGGCATATCGAACCAGAACGCCAAACGACGCTCGAATTAATGTGCTACTATGAAAACATAGAATTAAACTGAGCAATTACATTTTTATTTAATATAGGACGGTACTTAAATTGTCAGCCTTTGTATATTTTAAAACGATTATCGGGCGTGTACGGATATGGCTGGGAATTATAATATTACAGTTGGAAATAACTCAATGATAACTTATCCATACTACAAGGACCCATTGGACGTGGACAGTTGCATGTTTGAGAACGGATATCATAGGGACCTAACGCAGAACATTGCGGTGGCAATTATCATGATCGTTCTGTACATGGTCATAACAGTGCTAGCGTTGCTTGGCAACCTGCTGGTGATCTGGACAGTGTGGATAAACTCGCATATGCACACGGTGACCAACTACTATATCGTGAACCTGGCCGTGTCTGACCTGCTCGTGGCGGCCCTTGTGATGCCTCTCAAGCTGCTCGAGTACACCGCCCCCTGCGGCTGGCACGTATTCCGCAGTGACGGACTCTGCTCCATTGTGCACTATCTGCTGCCGGTGTTCGTGTTTGCTAGCGTCCTAACACTCGCAGCCATCTCCATAGAAAGGTACTATTTTTAATGATATTAATTTATATTGAAACATACACAACACATTTAAATATAAATTTATTTGTTAACCCTGTCTTTAACAAAACAACAGTTTAAAGTAAAATAGTTTAGATTCTAAACTGTTTGAAAACACCTTACATATGTGTTGTAAAAGTATCTCACACTGGATAAGTTATTTAGGTCGTGCTCAAAAACTTAATGTAGTTGGTTTAAAATGCAGCAAACAAGATAAGTATATTAATTTCCATTTGGTATTTTAAACCAACAAATAACCACATGTACATAATATGTATATGCAGTACTTTATACTCATTTTAAAGTAAAAATTATCGAACTAAATACATAAATTACTCCAATTAAGGTAATTTGTAATCGTCGTGATCAATATAATTGTTATATAATTAGTTTTGCATTGCACAATGAATCAATTTATTCAAATTTGACAATAACATTTAAAAATGACATTCACTCATAGTAACATCAATATTCATTCAAAGACAAAATAAAATACATAGTATACAGTGAAAATGTATGGGAAGTCCGCTAGTCTTTATTTGTATAGCTAATTTCTTATAACAACAGGACAATACATAAACGTTTGAATAAACAATGACAAATCGCCTTAGAACGGTCAATTCAAAGCCTTAAGGGTTAAGCGATAAACCAGTTTCAAAGATAACAAAATACACTATACAATCAATTATAACATGTTTGCATTATATGTAAGGAATAAAGTATCTATACAAAACACCAACTGAAGATCACGTCAGTTTATTAAATAGAATACAGACAGTACAATGACAATATACTTTTGGTCTCAATAATTGGATATTTTGTAGGCAGACGGTTTAACCAGTCGAACGAGGTTTCTAAGATAAATTGTCATTACATTGCCTATAAGCGTACTTAATTTCTGTGTTTAATTTTGTGTTTCATTACACGCTGTTAATTTTTCAGGCTTTTAGGCGTCCCTCGTACTATAGATTATAGCTTCTTGTGGAGTATTATTAATGGGCGCCTTGTCGTTTAATACAAACTCAATTATACGACACCCTGCATATGTTACGAACAAGCATCAAAAAGTACTTCACAAATTGCCAAACATACGGTCTTTAGTTTAAAATACCGCGTACACTTTACATTAATGGATACCATGACATGATATTTCCCAAATGTTTATTATCAAAAATGTCGTGTTTTTTTCTAATTGAGATAAACCAGAAAATGCTCTTAAATTTCAATAAGGCATTTACAAGTAAAAAGACAAATGAAAAGCCTTGTGTATTTACTTGATAATTGTTTTAAACATATACTTTCTTTTATACCTAATGATAAACTATGACATTTCTGCAGTGAAATAACAGCAGTGAAAAGAACAAAATTGTTCTTTTCACCGGTGAAAAGAACAAATTTTCGGAATTTCTTTTTCTATTTTTAGATTATCATATCAAGATGTACTTCCCTTGTTTATATCCTTGTTTATATGTTTTTCTATGATCACGAGTAAAATAAAATCGTTTATCCACCGAATCCAACATATTTTCTTTTAATTTTATGCTTTTTTTTACCGTTAATTTACATTGTTAAAGAGTTTAACTGAAGAATTTCCCTGGAATAATGACTTCATTTCGTCAACAAATGACGTCAAAAATGACGTCATTTCAATGTATTGAGGCACGCCACGGGAGAGAGGGTCACTTTTCAGCGAAAGGGAAATTATTATTAATTATTTTCTTGAAAAAGGGGCATAAAAGAAACAGAAAATGTGATCATGTCAGTGTATGATCGTTTGTTATTTCACTCGTGATCATAGAAAAATAATATTTTCACTCGTGGCTGCGCCGCTCGTGAAAATATATTTTCTATTATCACTCGTGAAATAACAAACGATCTTACACTGACATGAACAAATATCCTCTATGTGACTGTTAATCTGCACAAAGTGCGATATAAAAAAAACGACAGGCGTTTTTCTTTGACAAAGAAGAAAAACAGGTATTGGTCATTTGTTTAAATTTCGGCGAAAACTGATGTTAAAGAAATAGGAAATTGGAACAATTCCGGATAATTGTAAAGTAAATACACGTGTTTGAAGACGTTCAAACACAATCGTTTACAACTTACCATTCTTGTACAAAGTATTGAAACAAAAAATCAGCAAACATGTATATTTTATAATTAAAGTTATTCTTACATATTATTACATTTATACAAAACATACACGATATTAAACTTTATTTCAGCGGTATTTGTCAACATGCTACTACATACACTGAAACATCGATTACAATTACATATATTTGTATATTTGATTGTTATCAATCAACCTTATTTTAATCGCCGAAGTTTTACGAATGAAACGCCATGTTGTTTTGTTATGCTTATAAAGCGTTATTTATATGGGCGGGTAAATCAACGATTTAGAAAGATGGTTGGAGTTTAGATGAATCGTGTGTGACTCGAAATAACATTGTTTGTATCCGTAAGGGTGTTTTGCACTTGTTATTATATTTATATGCATCTATACTACTAACCTTGGGTATTCGACTCCAAACGATGACGTAAAAATATGTTTAAGTAGATATGAGTTCATTGCAAAAATATTTAATGATTGTGCAATGCAGAATTTAATATAGCATGATGACAAAGCTTCTGCCATATACGATGTATTAACGAAGTTTTTTTTTCCAGGTATTATGCAATAGTTCATCCCCTCTCTGCAATGAAGTTCAACAGTAAATCTAGGACAAAGAAAATTATCGCTGTTACATGGATACTACCATTCATCGTGGCAGGACCTTATGTATTCAGTAAAAGTTACCCTTTCACGATTCACAGTGAAATCGGTTCCATATCACGAGAAATCTGTAATGACCGCTTTGATGAAATCGATATAACAATACATGGCGACAACGCCCGGGTCGGCGAGTTTCGGAAAGGCTATTTCCTGGTCTTGTTCTGCGTAATTTACGTAATCCCCAGCGCGGTGATCCTGATTACGTGCGTAAAGATTGCCGTCAGTCTCCTAAAGCCAATACTTCCAGAAAGCGCTGTTATTGCTCGAACAGAAACAGGCAGGCGACAAGAAGGCAATAAACGGAAGGTAAATAACTTGGTATATATACATGCTGTTTTACTAATATTATTCGGTAACCATTAATTGAGTGTAACTTTTCTATAAATGATTCATGTAACCACATTCATATTCATATTTTTTTCTGTTTATACCTTTACGTTGCTTTTCCATATGTTTTCACAATTATCCTTATCTTCAAATATACACACCAAAACCTCTTTTCTGGTATCCGCATTTGTTATTGTTTATTATATAAATGTACTCTTATAACACGCGAGTGAAAATGCATCTTTAATACAATTTTCAAAGTATTGTTATTCAATTATACACACATAATAATAAATATTACACACTTTATTAACATAATAATGCACTTTGATGCAATATTAAACATGTTAAATTATGGTTTGACCAAAGCTTTCAGAAATGCTACAGGTTACATTCAAAGTCTTGAAAAGCCATGAACATCTGTGTTGAGTATTTAATATGCAAGGTTAAGTAAGCATTAAATATAGAAGCATTCTTTAGCTCAAATATCAGGGCGATTTATGATGTTTCTGCAATAATATATTTATAAACGTGTTGATTTTAACATGCTTACTCGTCGTTTGTGGATGCGGGCTACGGTCTCACGGAAATGTACGTCTGTAATAAAAGTTTGGTCAATATTAATGGTTGCGAATTAGCCCTATGCGAATATAGGCATATATGAGAAAACAGTCAGACATTTTTAAAGCTTATCCAAACATTTTCAAAATGCGTTTTGACAACCCTAGACATACCATTCCAATAGTAGATTTTTTTATAATCCATTTAATTGGTAGTCATGTCATATTTAAAATATCTTCCACAGGTTGCAAAGATGGTGGTGGTGATTGCCCTTACTTTCATCGCGTCCTGGACTCCTTTCTACCTTGTCAGCATCATCAGTCAACTGCAACAAGACAGTTTCCTAAGAAAATCAAACTTCATCTTTACAATGCTAATAACGCATTTCTGTGGCTTTGTGAATAGTTGTTTGAACCCGATAATTTACACAGCCATGAGTCAAAAGTTCAGAAAAAGCTTCATTGATATAATCCAACGAATTTGGGACTGCTGTACCTGTAATTCATCGGGAAAAAGCAGACTACGCTACGGTGTTTCACATCGATTTACGTCATCAATGCATCATACGTTAACTGAAACCGATGAACATCATATTGATTTACACGAGCATGGGCAATACGATGGTTTCCTGCGTCGCCCGAAGGCGGATTCGAAGTGTAGCAGTAGTGACACGGACCCGGAATTCAGACAGCTAAAGACTGACGAGCATACTATTGTTAACAAGTATATTTTTAAATACGATAGACCGAATTCGCAACGTGACGATTGGAATCACCATTCAAATGATGACCAACATGAGTGCAAGCCGCAACTGAAAGGCATTTTGAAAATTAAGGTTGATCTATTACAGGAGACGTCACTTATGTGATAAGATTATCCATCGGTTTCGAAGCCACAATTTGCTGGATGATTCACGGAGACAGTTGTATCGCATCACGCCATTTATTCCTTGATGACATATACACATGTATAACTACTTTAAGTAAGAAGATGTGTTGGAGATGAAAATACACTTTATATATATTAACATTACGCAAGTATATTAGTATGTTTTATATATATTTGCAGTTCCTTTGTTCAAACTACTTTATCGTAATACGGTTATTGAAAAGGGAATATTCACTATGATTTTTTATTGACCGGTACCATGTAATGTGGTAGTTGATATCAATCTATTTTTTTTATATCTTAAAATATTACATGATATTATATAAAACAGTCGTCAGTTGGGAAGCTGACAACTACAACGAGCGAGGTCTGGTATAGTGGAGATAACCATGGGTTAGAGTTTGGGTTAGGGTTAGGGTTAGGGGTTGGGTTAGAGTTAGGGTTAGGGTTGAGGCTAGCCCTAACCCGACCCCGAACCCTAACCCTAACCTGAACCCTCTACCCCCCCCCCATGCGCATTACAATACCAGGCCTCGCTTATTGTCGTTGTCCGCTTCCCTCGTCAGTTAGTATTTTATTATAGGATCATAGTATCTGCATTATTGCGATGAAATCACATAGAAAACAAGTGAATATATGTGCCTTGTAAAATATTAATCATGTCATAGCAACATGCATGAAAGAACAATTCGCATCGCAATAAAAATGTCAAACATGACGCATAACCGGTAATTAGGTAGCTTATAAATACAACATCACACATCTGTTATTTTGTAGTTCCCGGATTGTTCTATAACGGTTGTCTCTATGTATACACATCATATCTTAGTTACTGCTTATATAATACGCGTAATTAGGACATAATAAAGGTTGATACTATGATTTGACTAACGATAAAACGCATAACCGAGCAGTTTTCGTGATTGAAAAATATAAAATCGCTTTCTACTAAACAATTTATTTTGTTAATCATGTTTAAAGCCCCATTAACACTCGAAATCAATGAATATTTTGAAAACTATTTCATTAAATAAAGTTAAACCATACAAAATCAGTGTTCCTTAAAGTAATAGCATTAATTTGAAAGCAAGTTGTTGTCTGGTACCACATATTGATCAAAATACAAAATGCTATTTTTAATTATTTGAGATACAATATATTTAATACATGTTCATATACCAATTTAGTGTTCGTGAGCCGTATGAATGAATATCGTTGTGGAAATTAAACTGGAATATATTGTATCACAAATAAAATTCCAAAGTGGGTGTTTCTATTTTTAAAATCGTACTAGATATTTTCATTGTGTCGAACAAACGTGTAACATTAATGCTTTTAACAGCAAAAACATTATATAACCTTCAAAGCAAGTTTCTATCCAGAGAATTGGTAATTTAGAGCATATTTACACTTTGAAAATGTTTAATTTAAACTGTAAGATTTAACAATGCTATTTAAACATTATTTATAAAAAAATACTTGTTCAATTTTAAACAAAAGCCACAATTCAGAAAGCGTATTGTGAATGTATAAATCTAAAACATTTTTTTTCTCAGAGACACCACGAATATTTGCGATGCCTAATACATATGCGATGCTTGTACAGTCGTAGAATACAGCATTCAAACCCAGCAAATTATATATTATAATGGAAATACTCCGTAAGTTAAGTAAGAATATGAATAGATATATACAAACAAAAATGGTTTCAAGTCCATATACTCTGGATTGCGCTATCGAATGTAACAGACCTAGGCCAGTCATACAGAGGAAGAGGGGCGCATTTAAGTTAGGCACAATAGGAATTACTTAATAACCTTGACAAACATACATTTATCATTATATTTATTTAACCTTATTTAAATACAATGCTGTTTGTATATTGGCAGATCTTTAAATACAAAAACCGGGTAGTCGCGTTGACTAGTATGAATTCCATGGAAATCGACTAATTTCAAATATGTTTATGAAAGCAAAAAGCATTGATTTCATATATGGAAACTCGTGCGGACTAAGCTGTGCTATTAGGCAAAATGACGTTAAGTTATAATTTAGTCATATATAAAATAGATGAGGGCCTTATCACAAAAACAATTCAGTCAGGCAGCCATTTATAGTATACCGATCGAAGCCGATGAGTGTTATCCATGTGCAATTTGGGGCTGCCTTATTGGTCACTATTATGCCATTGGGCCCGAAATGGGATTTTCTATAACTCTCGTATTATTAAAGAACATATTGACAATTTGAATATGTTTTATACACAATGGTAGATTTTGTTAACATATTTTTTATATTTTTTTTTTACAAAAAGTTTATCCGTTTTAAAAAATGGAAACAAGAATACCATTTCAAATCATTCACTCATTCATCGTTCGTAAATTCTTTATAATTTAAAAAAATTCAAAGTATGTGTTATTTTCATAAACGAAGATGTATTTTTAGTACGAGCTTACGTCAATAGTATTGTTATACTGTCTGATTTACATTTTTCGATTGTTTTTAATAATTGACAAGAAATAGAAACTTGTCATTTCGACAATATGTGCACAAGTCCATATTATCGCATACTTCTCCTTTTTAGAAATCTCTTGTTTGTAAGTATTTCACTATATGTATACCGCACATTAAAGGTTCCACATTTATTTCGTGATATGCTTTGCAAGTTTCTGTAATTTTCATTTAATATCACTAATATAAAAACAAACTCAATTAGTACCAAGACATAAACCTAATTCTTGACAAATGTTTTCTCGCAGCTCCTTAATATATTTATTATCTGTTTCATCTTAACATTAATAAACAAAATCGCTTAAATACCATATTTATGTATGCGTGTGCAATTGTAAACTGAATGTGACTTTATGTTTGCAGTGACTGTGATGTTCCTATATTGTCAGCCATATTGAGTAAACAGAAATATGTTGTTCATACAACTTTGAACAAATGGTTTGTATGTTAATGCTGAGCATTACCAATAGTGCTGTCAGAATACACAAATAGATTGAATCCATTTATCCCAGCCCAGACGTCCACCGGAAATGAGTTTCCGTTTACCGTTTCACAAGTTCATTAGCCGAAACCAAATTACTTTTAACGGCTTTCATATTACAGACAGTGATATGAAATGAAGAAGGAGGAGCTTACATGAAATATATGCTTAAACTTATTTCGGTATCAAAGTTTGTATATATTCCTTCAACATTTGAACATATGATACAATTTTGACGTACGTTTCAACCAGTAACCAACCAATCTTATTTACATTCCTCATTTTACAGGATATGTCTAAGTAATGTTTTTGACTGAAGCATTGTAAGTGATAGATATTACTATATATGTGTCTCGGACAGAAGCGCCGACAACACATGTTTGGACACAGAAATATTCACTAAATATTCTCCATAAACAAAGACAAAGCGCCATACATCCGCCAAAACTCGTCGCAGCCAAAATTGCTTTGTTTCGAATCATGTATGGGTTGATGGTATCAACCACATTTTAAATGGGACCAACAAGCCATACTTTTACAACTCATATGAAATATAACAGTTAAGGGAGTGTGTTTTGAAGGGAAATTGTTGATTAGCATTTAACCACGAAGTTTGTAAAAACATTGTGTTGCCAGATTGTTTACATTAATAACACTCTGTTCAAAGAGCATTATTTTACCATGCTCTTGTTTATACTGCAGCATATTGATTTCATGAATAGATGTTTGACATTTAAAAAGCTGTTCGAGTACAGTCGATGCTGCTTCTAGGGCACATTTCAGTTCTCAGTGTTATCTAATAATCTTAGAAGGAATATTTCAACTTTACCATTTTCGCCATCCATACCCTCCGCCTTTTATATTGGTATATTTTCTGCTGCACTGGGCTCTGTGTACTGTGGCCAACGCGAAGCGGACGTTATGCACCACTCGGACCTTATGCCCCCTCCATAACATCTATACATATCATTTTCCGATTGTGGCAAGTGCAAATACTCAAATATCCGTTCCTTGAAACTTCTTACTAGTTTCCCGTGTGAATCGACATGCATAAGTGTTCTAGTGTGACTCGACATGCAGGAGTTCGCCCGTTTGACTATACATGCATGAGTGATCCCGTGTTACTAAACATGCACGAGTGTTCACGTCTGACTCGGCATTCTAGAGTGTTCCCGTATGACTCGACATGCACGAGTGCACCGTGTTATTTTACACGCGATATTGATCCCGTTTGACTCGACATGACAGAGAGCTCTCTTGTGATTTAAAAACTTGAAACATGTGTGTTGTTCAAATTGATTTTTACCTAGTACAACCTGACATTGTACTAGCAATTCAGATTGGAATATAGTTTATGAATTAATACATTATTCATATAAAGCACGAAGGTAGATTTCATTGTGAATTAATTTACATTTTACATCTGGCATAAAATAACAAAATAGTTTAGGGTTTGCCCAATATTAATATGTTGACTGTTTTTCTTACTTCTTAATTCTATCAGATTAAGATTCCATAAACCAATGCATTCCACTGTGGTTAAACTTCTTTGGTCGTTGAGGGCAATAACAAAATAGTATATGACCGATTATACATTTGAAAATACCTGCGACCATCGTTAAGATTTGTAGGTAGTCGTCATGTCTTTTGTTAGACTGCACAGCGATGACGAAGATCCATAAATTAATTTCCCATGTCTTGATCCACATGTATGGTTTAGTCTTCATCTCAAAATGAAATTACAAAGTATATGCAACAGCGATCAATGAAATGAAGATTTCTAGCTAAATGTGTATATAGGTTATATTGTTGTGATAGCCGAGTGCTTACGCTCCGGGCACTATTTGACTTGAAACCAAAATCTAAGTTTAAAGTTGATATTTCTTTTAATTTTCGAGACATGTTCCGCAAGAAATTACGTACAACCCTTTACCAAGGGTCCTCTCCTTTAATTTTTCGTTCTTTAAAATTAATTGTTTAACCAAACTGAACCTAAAATTATGAATCATTATTTCATTATGTTAAAATTGAAACATAACACAAACAGTTACACAGATACATATCTATAACAATATGGTATCCAGGGTGTATAGTGCTGGCGGACTGCAAAACGGTTCGTGAGATCTACCTTCCTATTAAGTTTCAATTTGATAATTGTTTAACTTTTGGAGATATGCTCCGGGCAATATTCAATAAAAAATAAATAACAAAGGGCTCAGGCGCGTTCCCCAACCCGTCGACAAGTACAGAAATTAGCAGAAGGTCACAACTTTAAACAAAAGGTGATCAAGTATAATGGTTCGTGTGCTCTGCACAACCCCTAAGAAGATCTACCTTTCTATGCAGTTTCCAGTTGATACCGCTTATAAGCTTTAATATATGTTTCTGCCAATATTTTAGTACAAACATTAACAATTTATCTTACAATAGGTGATCAGAAGCAGGAGTTATGGATCGTAAGCACTGCATACATTCTCAATGATATCGACTTACCTATGCAGTTTAAGGGTAATATATCTTTTAGCTGTTGACATATTCTCATGACTTAATTTCAGTAATAAAAGCGGACAACAATATCTCTTAAAATAGTGAAGCAAGTGTTATAGTTAGTGTCCATTTCACACCATTTAAATCATATATACCTACCTAAAAAGTTGCAATGTGAGTCTTTTAGTCTTTGCTATATGCCCCACACACAATGTAAGAACAAACAGTAAGAAAGGGCATTAATTCAAAGATGGAGGGGCATGAGTTATAATGTGTGTGCCCTGCACACTCTCTCAATGAGATATTCTTTCCTATGGGGTTTTAAGTTGATGGCGTTTATAGTAGTTGGGAAATACTCCAGACAAAAAGAATAAGTACGAAAATTGACAAAGGGAAATAATTCAAACAAATAGGGAAGCAGGAGTTATAGCCCTTGCTAACTGTAAACCATTTCAATACAATATGTCTGTTGCAAGTTTATACCTGTATTACTTTTTCGGAATTTGCTCCGGACAAAAATGAATAACGAAAATAAACAAAGGACAATACAAATATGGGAGAATGGATCATTGTTATTAGTTACTGCTCAGCCCCTCGTTGAGATCTACCTATTTATTCAACTATTAATATTACTACTAGTTTCAAAATTAAACCTTTTTGGGGTGATTGCCTTCTGCAATTCGCCCCATAGGTAATATAATATATGTATACCAAAAAATAAAGTCCGTTACTGCAATTTACCACTTTGCATCCAGATTCTGCATTCGCAAACTAAATAGCGCCGATCGCATGGTATTAGTATTTATGCGCACAAACATTATCACGTGACCAATTGAACAATAACAATTTCCCCTTCTGAAATGCTCATCAATAAGTCCAGTTCAATCCAGTTTTGCCCGCCTTCACGGTGTTTACACACTCGTTGTGCGACAAACACCCTTGGATTGTAACAGTTTGACATCATCAGCTTACAGCGCGCGTTCCATCCATGGCAACGTCTTTTCACTGTGGCATTAGCACCCGAGTTACACGCAGTCCTCATGGAAGATGTATACAGCGACGAAATATCGGTTTAATACTGAACTATCTACACTTAACCGATCCAGCGCATTTATGTTCTTTCGTTTTAAGAAATCAACTGCGTTCGCGATATGGGCGACACAATTGAATTACAACGCGCTACATTTTTTACTGTCAAATTTTACTTTTCAATGTTCTCTGCGCTACAACGTTTTTATATGACAATTCGCCCGTGCTTCTCATGCCAGTTTTGAACCTTTTCCTTACAAACGTAATACATGTTGTGGTTGTCACTTTCACTGCAGCTAAACTACTCTAGTAATTCAGTCCTACATCAAATTAATCAGTGTTTTCATTTTGTTGCGACAAAAAAAAAAGAGTTAATTCATAAAACTATTTTCTCGGTGTGCGTACTTTGTCCCCATGACACATGTTCGTAGTGTTTTTACGACCACAAAATGTGAGCAAAATCGCCCCACAAGTACTTTGAAAACTTTGATTTTTAACATGCAGCGGACATTTTGTTATTACACAAATAATAAAGCGCAATAACTGTAAAACGTAAAGAAACATTTATAATTGTTGTGCACTGTACAGCTTTTCAATGATATTTTCTTAACTATAAAGTTTCAAAGGTATACCTCTTTTAAAATTTAAATTTCGAGGTTTGTTCGTGGCAACGTTTAAGGACAAAAAAGACAGAAAGGCATTAAATCTAAAACTATGTGAACACGAATGATAGTTCGTGTTTTTTGCACACCCTTTTCATGAGATCTACTTAACGGCGATGTTTCTAGTTGATACCACCTATAGTTTACGAACTAAGCTAGCTAACTATATCCCCGTTACAACTTCGTTGTGTGGGGTATAATACAGACTGTTTATACGATATGGTATTTTGAAAGGTTTGTTAATATGTCAGCTTTGTTGCACCCGATTAGCTTATTTCGGGATATGTATATTCCATGTAATAATGCCTTGTTAGATCGACCAGACTCTGATACGCTTTATATCGATCTCCTTATCGTAATGTCTTACGTTTCATACAGGCACGTGATCATTTGTGTTTCTTATATAAGAGTACCGTACCGTTCATGCCCCAGTTTGTGCGTAATATGAGAAAGCTCAGTTAAGCTAAACGTTATGAAAACTTGAAAGAAAGTCCGTGCAAAATACGTTCTAAAAACGCGTGATTATGTGACATTGAACGTCAATTGTCGTAGTCAATCTGTAAGCACGCAAATATGTGTTCGTACAATATTAATGACAGTATTGGAAATTATGTTCAGGAAAAATGTACCGTCATGTACGTGTTTTGTCCAGACATAACAGCTACATTAATAAAGATCCCCAATTCTCTACTGATTGATTAAACGAGTGTTCTTTATATCAGTACAAGGAAGAGGTCCAATTTATCAAAATAAATTGACATTGAATTTGGCCAGAGTAAGATTATTTAATACGTTCCCATTTGTATAGTTATTAATGTACTTAACAACACATTTTGTGTTACGGACATTTTTTGTTGATATTTGCTATATTTATAAGGCCATGTTACGGCATGATTGTATTTCATTTAATATCACGAGTCTTATAAATTAATTTGTCTTTATTAATTGTTTTAAAGCGCGATAGAGCATTGATGATTGATAATGCAAATTGGTTTGCAAACCTCACATTTCCAGAGCAAGTATTCCTTAGTTCACGAATCATACAACACGAACCATGAACAAGCAGAACAAGGCAACGAGACTAGACACTTCCAGTGATTATTAAGATAAGCAGTATGGACACCTGTGATTGCTGAGACCTTCAGAGTGCTTCTTTGTATTATATTTGACTAATTTGAAACTAGCTTTTGTCGAGTATATCTTCAAAGGTTGAACACATATAATACATATTGAATGCTTGAATGAAAGAGATGAAGAAAAACTGGGTTGTTGTTTAAAACTTCACTGTTTTGAATTTGCCGTTCAAAGCCGGCGACCGCATTTTTATCATTGTTTAGGTATACAATTTGTTTTGGATGTTAAGAAATTGGTCACTTTATTTAAATAAAAGACAACCAGAAGTGACCGCGAAATTCTCTCCAGATAATGTCCCTGTATGTTTCTGATATTTAACTGCGAACGCGACTCTCTTTTAAAACACACACTTAAATAAAAGTTAAACCCAGTGTATTTGTCAATTGTATATAAAATAGATTAAATAGCTTCTTTAAGACAAACACACAATCTTAACAATGCGATCAATGCATTTCTTTGAATGAACGCTATGCTAGAAATTATTCGTTATTTGTTAATTTGTGTTTGCTATAGACACATACTAACACTGTCATAGGGGACATGTTTAACACGTTTCTTTATATATTGTCCAAACAGATTATACTTCTTGTGTCTTTTTGAAGCATTTAATAACACGGTGATACGCAAGATTCGACTTTTATCCATATATGTGCCATATACCTATGGATGAAACATATCTGCATCATTGAAAGTAGACTTAATATTTACAGGTGTAAAGTACATTCGTTACAACATACTTCTGTTGGCTTCTGACATTATTGTGATTCGTCTAATGATGTATCCAGCTGATAATGACGGCGTGTAGATCGAGGAAAATAAGTGAGTGCGCGTGATGTATTATATGAATTACGCATCCGGCTTCCATTATACTATCCATCATTATGCTGGACTTGCCAGTTATCATTGCATAAGTCTTTGATATATAAAGGAATATTGTGGGAGAAACAGAATTTTATTTTAAACTATTGTCCGTTGTTACTTCTAAAATGTACACATGAAGCACATAACGTACTATTTCAGCAATTAATTATATGGTTATACGATGTACGTTAATTTCAACAGACATTTAAATAAACAAATACATAGAAAACGTATTTCTTATACACGAAAAAGTATTTCTTTTTTATCCAGTACAAATGTTTATTCACTCCGTAGAATATAACATACGATCGTAGAATAGTATATACATGTACATTCATTCAAAGCTGTTTATATAGTTTGATGAATTTCATAACAAACAAGTATTTCAATCGAAGTGAAACATTTGTGTATCCATGCCTGATACAAAACTCTTAAGACGTATGTACCACACTAATGATGATAAAAATTAACGCAACATAGTTAAATTGTCTTATATAAAACTAAATAATTTGCTCTTGCTTGTTAATGTAATATAAAATGGCATACCCGTTTTTCTAAAGAGGTATGACATTTAAAACGTTTGCAAAAAATAAAGTTCGTTTTCTAATGAGCATTAACGTATCAAAACAGGTATAAAACGTTTCACATGCTATCACGAAATAAGTGAAGTGGCACATACTTGAGAAATTACAGTAAAAAATGTCACATGCTTAACTGTTTTTTTCCAGCTCAGTGTGTGACGATGCAGTGCTGTTGCATACGTAAAATATGCGTGTGTGTTTAGTCAGATAGACTCATTTTATATTTGCAATGAAGGTTTACACATCCTTATCTTGAATTAAACTCCTCCATAACTCTAAGTGAGATAATACATCCATAGTGTTGACGTTGTTTTAGTTTGAACTGAAATATGCGATTTTGTGTAATAATTCTGCATGCAGTAACACAATTACATGAGTATCGGCTCTAGCATTGAATGATATTAACAAACAAGTATTTGAGATGGAAGCATTGTCAATGTGTTGTACTTTGTCAATAGTATAAATGACAAAGGACATTTATTATATTCGTCTTCTTCTTCACATTACGAAATGTTTGTTAGTAATACACCAATGGTTACATGATAATTAAATTGCAACAATTTATCTTACACTTGATTTAAGTATATCGTGTAAAGTAGTTTCAGGAAACCTCGCTTTTTTCCATCTATGAAATTCCACTGATTCTAATATGGTAAATATAGATTGGAATCATCGATTGTTGTTCTGGTAAAATGAGAGACAGCGTGTGCCGTATAATACAAAATACATATCCGACATTCCATTATGATGTCCAACATTATTTGAGACATGGCAATTATGATTGCATAATCCTCAAAAGATTAAAAAATATTGTGATGAAAACGATGAACATGTTAAGTTAAGCATGTTGTTATTCGTAAATATGTACATACGTGCGAACACTTGGGCGTCTTACAACTTCTCCGTAATACTGAATATACGTGGGTTATAAGCTTTCTAAGTTGTTAACAAATGAGGGAAACCATAGATAACAAAAATTAAACAAAAAAGGTTGTTAACATTGTCAAGTTTTCCTTTATAAAGGTTATCCAGGACTCTGGGGTCAAATGTGGCCCCGCTCGAAGGTTAACATGAGATCCTTATATGTTTATTGTGAGCACTGAGAAATATTTTCCCATGCTAAAATGTGTTTTTTGGCGTGTAAAATTGTATTGTGGTCCTCTACCAAGTGTGTTCTTATCATGTTACCAGGGTCAACATTGTGCATTCCGAGGTTAACTTGTTTACCTTTTATTAATATAGTGAACGCGTTTATATATCTCGTCCAAAACTTCAATGTCCAGCGGTTTGTTCTTTGGCACGAAACATGCAACACCATATGGTAGCCCTTTGATTTATTTTTAATCATGTCCCTGGAGTCACAAATGGTTTTACCCGATACTAATCTTCTTTTTCGGTTATGTTTATAGTGTAAACTTAGGACATATTCCTATGCAACTGTAAGGCCCATAGGTTTGGTATTTGTCATTCACCACCGTATTATTGTTCTCTACCAAGTTCTTTTTTTTATTATGAACATAGGGTCAAACTGGCCGCTTCATGTGGTTTCTAGTTTCCGTTATATGAATTTATAAAGACATTTAAAAAGTATCATCTGAAAACGCAAGACAAAGACGTCTGTTATTTTTTATGTAACATCATACGAGCGTCCTCAACCAAGTTTGTTCAAATTATTCCCGTTTTTTTGTTTCAAAATTGCACACAACCTTTGAGTATTGTTTTCCCTTAAAATGAAGATGATGGTCATTTACCGAGTTCAACTGATGTCTAACATGGATACATATCACAAACACTGCTTTGAACAGTTAAGTTCCGTCGGGTCTCTAGTTAGCGATCTATGGCCTGAAAGTAATATGAATATACGTTCGTGTTGTTAATCATTGCCATATAAAGTCATCAGCTCACAATGTATCACTAGAAACGATTGTATTATTTATTGTATTCTTACCATGTGGTTTGTATGTCGTAATTTCACATTCCAATCTTAACCACGTGAATACAGAAACATCTATTTACGGTCAAATTAAGAACTAGCTGCATGTAATGTCACACATTTTTGTTTACTATTTTTGAATATATAATCCTTTTATTTGAGGTAAGCGACATTAATAATTATATACAAATATAAAAAAGACAACAATATCCTTTAAGCGGTCGAGAAACGTCAATACAGTGCACCGTATTTAAGCAAATGCTCGTTATGAATTACATAGTAACTATGTATAGGGACATTAACATGTAATATCTAATTTAAAAAATTCATAAGATAATTCAGCAGTTTGGTAAATATTTTCCTAAATTTGTTTCATAATCATTTCTGTCTGAGTGTTGATTCACACTATAAATAATATATATGTATTTCATGAAAATTAATATATGTCGATAGTACATGTCCCAAGACGTCCACAGCGACTTCTATGTTGACAAAAAATAATTCAATTACAGATAAAAGCTGGATCTAAGCGTCAAGGTCTTATTTATACCAAATCAATATCACCGTCGACGCTTTGAATGTAAATCACATATTATTCGGTAAATCTTATTCAGACAAACTGTATTTCAACCAATTTCTCGCGAATTACTGTATACAGCCATATCAAGGTATCAGATTGACGAGCCACAAGGTTGATTTCGTCGTCAATGTGCTTGTATTTATGGTTTGCGTGGTTCAAGTTTACAAATGAAAAATGAAAATCTATTAACGCATTGAACAGCAGAATGTAACTTAAATTATTAAATTCGAAATACGAACGTCGTCATTAAAGGCGTTGTGCTGTAGTGCCGTAATAATACCACTACTTGGAATACTATAATTTCTTCAATAAGCGCATGCGGAGAACATAGTATGTATAACCAAAAATAAGTAAGAATACATTTTGTCAAGTAAAAGTATAAGTGGTTTAAATAAACAAAACAAAGAACAGTTTTACTTTATGTTAATCCATTTAACAATACTCTTCCACTAACCTTATTGAACGGCATATAGGAAAATGAAAGTGCAATCGGTCGATCTCTATGTGTGTACGTATAACAAAGTTAATTGCCCACACTCTCCTCTGCAATTGCTCTGGGAGCCTAATGTTCAACTATATTGCCTCGTGATTTTTCACAAGACCAATAATTTCAATTTCTCCTTAGACATTAACGACCGCAAAGATGAATGCTTTTAATTCTTAAGAGAATCGAGACGTAATTTGGAATATTGAATTGTACCTACAACTAAAAATATCAATCCAGTTAAGCAAACCTCGTGGTTTGGAAGGTGACAGTATGGAAATAGAGATCACAATCGTAAAGTTTATGTTTTATTCATGCAGACATTAATAGCTTTGAACTGAAATAATTTTTTCTAAGTTTAAGGTCAAACCTCATGGGTTATTAACATCAGTGGTTTATTAATAAACATACAATTATGATACTTAATAATAATAATAGATACACCAATAATAATAAATAAAATGCAAAAGTTACCAGCGAAATACTTAATTGGTACCACTTAAGACAGCATAAAATGGTATCAAATGATCTTATACAAATAAAGTAAAACAAAAAACACATGAAACATTATCAGCATTTATACATTTTGGGTCACATTGTTAGGTCTTAATTTAAGGCAAGAGACAATGGCGTAAGCAATGCAAGACAAAAAGTACAACACACCATATCACATAAAATGATTAAAGATCTGGTTATCGCTGAGGAACATTCAGAGCAATATATTGAGATTGTTATGCCGGTTGTAAGGCATACATTATTTTATGGTGCATCGTTGTAACTATTCAGGTT
Source organism: Dreissena rostriformis (assembly GCA_007657795.1). NCBI lineage: Eukaryota > Metazoa > Mollusca > Bivalvia > Myida > Dreissenidae > Dreissena > Dreissena rostriformis. Next base: position 305,912 of record VMBQ01000026.1, on the reverse strand, counting down.
TTTTCAAAGGCTACTTCGATATAATTTTTCGATCGATTCTTAGACCATATGAGAAATAATGACAGGGTATTGCGGTAGTGCATGCTGATCGTTATTTGATACACCAAGTAGATAATCCACTACAATACACATTTATATGAGGTGTCTGTTGTCGGAGGGGGTGAGGAGTATCACAATTCTTATATATCAAATGAATTTACGAATTTTATCATTGGCAGCTGCCTCTCGAAGATAGTTGATGGACATATCGAAAGTATTTTGTTTGAATGCATCTCGTCGCGGGACAAACCATACAGTTGACGTACATTAATAAAATTGAAGGACATGCTGTCTAAATAAAGAGAAATATCGATTCAAATGACACTATAATATACACTAGAATTACTACATATAAGAGATGTTAGTTCTTTTTTATGTTTTTAAGACTGTAAATGTATAGACAATACAAAATATACCAATATTCATTAAGTGAACTTTCAGGAGCACCTGTTGGAGTGAAAACTTATTAAATCATGTGGTCTTGTCTTTATGACAATGTATATAATACCAAACAGTTGTAAACACACTCGAACTGAGTGATTTTGATTAATTGATCATTTTCATTACAAGGAAACAACAACCTGGATTTCTAGAATCAAAATTAAACTCTGTCCCTCTACACCACTCGGGCTTTTGGATGTTAAAGGAATTTTAAATGATGTGTCAGTAATACACGCTTTTTCTAAATTTTCAAACGTTGTTTTTTTCCAATTTCGATTGATGGATGATTTTCACTAAACGAACATTTATGTTTAACATGTTTCATAGTCATGAGTGTTATTTTGTGTTCTTCAAAATAGAGCATGCATTTTTTTAATATTCTGTATAGATGTGTTCATGATACAAATACACACTTCACAATACATTTTACAATACATACGAGTAAACATGCTGGTATTGGCTTAGTTCTTACAATAGCTTGGTTGTTTTCAATGCTATCGATGTAAACATCAATTGGTTAATAATACCGTTTACAATTTGTTTGCATGTGTTGAATTCATATTCATGTTTGGGTATTATATTGAGACACATGTTTGGTTGGTGTTTCGACATGTTTGGTTGTTATATTTGATGGATGTTCTAATATGTGAATTGTTGTACTGTTTGTTGAAATGTTTTTTTTTCGTTTTTTTTTTCTTTAGGTGTTTAACACACGTCACAACACACCTACACCCACTACCAACCAAATACACACACGCACATATACAAACACGTACACACAAACACACAGGCACACACACGCACGTACACACTCACACGCAAACACACACGCACAAACACACACACACTTGCGCACGCATGCACACACACACACACACACACACACACATGCGCGCAAATTCGCATATACCTATTGAAAATCACATTTCATCAACAAGCAGACCTACAAAACTACACATTTTTCTTTTTTACTTAAGATTACGCCATAGAAAAAGAATGTATGTATAGTTTAGATATGCGAACGCAATGCCATTTGTTTTGCCTTTTTTTGCGTTTTCAGTTGTTGTTTTATTGTTTTACAAGTAGAAAAACAAACAGACATCGTTTATTAATCGCTTTAACTAAATATTTGATTCAAACTGTATTATTTCATTTGTTTATTGAAAGTGTGTGTTACACTGATTTTTTGTCGGAAGCCTTTCCGTTTTGTAATTGTAAACAGTTTTTTTTTCATGATGTGTACCTGTTGCTTTTCGGGGTGTAAACAAAACAATTTGTTTAAGGGTTGTGTTCCTAATACTCATAAGACAAGGGCGGTAAAAAGGATAAAAAAGATCACTACAATTTTGAAAAAAATGACAGTTAAAATATGCATTTATAACACAAAAGGATTAGCATCATCAGCAAAACGATCCATTATGTTTCAATGACTAAAGGAACACAAATTTAATATATGCTTTCTTCAAGAGTTACACTGTTATGTAGATGCAGATAACACGACTTGGGGTAATCAATGGGGAGGAGACCTTTTCTTAAGCGGGACTAGTTCACTCTAGGCATCGACATTTTTATCAATAAAGATTTAGATTTTAATTACAAAATAATCGAACATAAGAAAATTATAAGGAGCAGGCTTCAGCTATTGAAAATAGAAATACAAGATAAACTAATTGTAATGTTTAATATTTACGGTCCTAATACAGATTTTTCTAACACCTTAGATATGCACATACAAACGTATAAGGATCATACACTATTTTTTGAAGGGGATTTTATCACTGTTATTAACTATAATTTTAATAAATTGAACGGTAGATCAGATACAAATAAAAAATGTAACAAAACAATTAACGAAATAATGATCCATGTGATATATGGCGTTCAAAAAACCCACATAAAAATATTTACACATGGCATCCAACACTAGACCACCCATATTTTGTCGACTAGACTATTTTTAATATCTCAGGACAGTGTTAACTGTTTCACAGACTGCAGCATTTCCCCAGGGTCTAACTCCGACCACTCAATAATATTAATTCAATTAGATCTACACTCATATTCAGGGGTCCAGGATGTTTTAAAATGAATAACTCATATTTATTGGAACAAGACTATCAAAGGTGTATCCGCACGTCTCTATCGGAAATTTCGAGGCTAATCCAAATACCTTATGGGAAATAATTAAAGGGAGCATTCGAGAAGAAACAGTTAAATGTGCCAGCAAAATAAATATAAAGAAAAAGGAACAGGAAGAAATACTAAAAACACGAATTTCAGAAATAGAACAACAAATAACAATAAATAGAAATGACCTAGACAAAAATAAACAACTGAGCGACTCAAAAAGTGAATTAAATAAGCTAATTGAAAATAATATTAAAGGAATACTGCTTCGAGCTAAGGCACAGTGGATTGAAGGCTCCGAGAAGAACACCAAATATTTTGCGAATCTGGAAAAAAAGCGAGCAGAGGCTACAACTATAAAACAACTTCAAATAAATAATAATACCGTTATACGAGATCGAAAAGACATACAATCAAACTGCAAACTTTTATAAAAATCTCTATAAAAAAGACCCCAATATAGACATAAACAATTAAGAATGCTTCTATACTAACATTTGCAATAAAATAAGTCCAGAACAAACGCAAAATGAACAAAAGTATTTATCAGAGCATGAATGCGCTAAAGCATTGCTAGACATGAAAAACAATAAACGTCCAGGATCAGATGGCATCTCTGCAGAATTTTATAAAATATTTTGGACAGATATTAAACATTATGTTGTTAGCTCTCTTAACTATTCTTTAGACTCCAATAACCTAGCAGACTTGCAAAAACAAAGCATAATAACTTGTTTACCCAAGACCGGAAAAGACACCCTTTTCATCGATAACTGGAGGCCTGTTTCACTTTAAAATGTTGACTACAAAATAGCTACAAAATCTATTGCCAATCGTATAAAACCTTTCTTAAATCATATAATCAGTACAAATCAAACCGGTTTTATCAAAGGAAGATACATTGGCGAAAACGTTAGACTTACAAGAAATAATCGAACAATTGGATCAAACTAACGAAGCCGTCTCATATTTTTTTCTGATTTTAATAAAGCCTTCGACAGTCTTTATCATGAATTTATGTTTAAATGCCTCCGATATTTCGGTTTTAATGAACACACTTTACAATGGGTTATGTTATTCTACATTATCTTGTGTTACAAATAATGGTCATTTTTCGGATTTGTTTTAGTATAAAATGGGGTCAGACAAGGATGTCCTTTATCGCCTCACCTGTTTATTATCTGCATTGAGTTGATGCCGATAGACATAGAGCTTAACACACACATCAAAGGATTACCAATTTATAATATAGAACTAAAACAGTCACTTTTGATGACGCTTCTTTCATACTATACGGTTTGCGTACATCGTTTTAAACATGAATTAAAATTATAGACGAATTTGCAACTATATCCGGACTAACTTTAAACAGGCATAACTGTAAAATCCTTAAAACAGGTGCACTAAAAATAAGCCAATTGAGTTCTGATAACACGAACAATTCATCTGGAACTCTTACCATGCCTAAACTTTAAGGATATAATTTAGCAACGAACCAAGAGAAATGATGTCATTAAATATTCCTGCAAAAATCCATTCTTTTAAAACCTGTTTGAATAAATTGAAACGTTGGAAACTATCGTTAATTGGACAAATTACAGGTTTGAAAAATTGTGCAATACCCAAGCTTGTATATCCATTAACAGTGTTACCAAATCCATCTCACGATTTCAAAAATAAAATCGCAATGTTTCCAATTTTTTGGGACAAAAAAACAGGCAAAATTGCCAGAAAGCGATTCATTTAAGATTACACCGATGGTGGTTTAAAAATGTTTGTTATTGACTTATTCTTAAAATCTCTCAAAGCCAGTTGGGTAAAAAGTTTATTATTTCAACCAGACTCAAAACTGTTTAAAATATATACCAATATGCTTAGTAATTATGGCGGAATGTTGATTTTAAAATCAAATTATTATGAAAAAGAGGTTAAAGACCTAAACATAAAATCGGAGTTCTTAAAAAAACATTTTGTGTGGATGGCTCAGTGTCTCCCTGGAAAAAGATAAAATACCAATACAGACACAAATTATCTGGAATAATTCATGTAGTAAAAACGAAAATTAAACTTTTTTCATTAAAACATGGTTTGAAAGAGGAATTCAATATATTGAACACATACATGATTTTAGGAAAAGAGAATTTTACACTTTTCAAGAAATTAAAAATCTTAATGAAATAAATAAAGCAGACTATATTAAATACCATAAAATCGTCAAAAGCATATCCGCTGAATAGAAAAATTAACTAAAAGAGAGCTATATCATTTATACAACCTCCGCAATACATGCTTAACAAAATAACAGAACGTACAAAAACCTGCCAACTAGTTTATAAATCACTTATACTAAAACACAAACCATAAAAGTTCAAACAATTTGATAAGTGGAAAGACACGCTGTATAATCAAGACATTAACAAAGAAACCATCTTCAGCTAACCAATAAAATTAACAATTGACACCAAACTAAGAAACTTCCAATATAAATACCTCATGCTAATTTTACCAAACAATACTTTCCTCCATAAATGCAATCTTGTTCCGTCAACATTATGTGTTTTTTGTTATATGCACTCAGAAATCAATACTCAAATATTCTGGGATTGTCATTTTATTCAAAAGGTTTGGATGGATATCAAAAACTTTATTTACAACAAGTTAGAAAGGTTGGAAAACATTGAACTACATTTTGCAATTATATCATTCTGCAATTTGACCATGGATGATTCCAACAGGCACACATTATAAACTCTGTAGTATTATTGGCTAAATATTTTATCTTAAATGAAAACAGGAAAAAACAACACCACACATATATACTTTTGTGTCCTTTTTTTAATAATAGAATTAAACTTGAGGAAAAAATCAAGACTATACAAAATAAACTACATATATTTAATACTCGTTGGGCGCTTTTTAGGCTCAATAAGTACATATACCCTGAAAAAAATAAAAAAAAATAAATAATATACTTTATTACAGAGGTACACCTACCTTAAAGCAACTTAAACTATTTTCCCTTTTTGTGTTTTCTTCCCATACTATTCCATATCAGTTAACCTTTAAACCATGTTTGATATTGACACTGTTTTGAACATAAACATTTTGAATTCAAAATAACCGTACTCCTTTGTTAGCTGTAGCTATGTACCATAACTAATATCCAAAAACATGTCAAACATATATGATATTTTTATTTCACAGAAAAAATATGTTATATGCAAAATAAATGTTTACGATGGAAATAAAAAATGGAATTACAAAAAAATTATATTGAGAAAACCATTTTATATTCACACTTTAACAAAGTATCCTATGGGGCGATACATGCCCTATTTCGATAAGATAAGGCACGGTTAATTCTGTATTTCATAAGAGGAAAAACAACGAACACATATAAGGTGTTCGCTTATATTTTTAAAGATAGTGTGGTTCTGCGGCATAAAGTTTTATGGTTCGTTGCATCCGTCGTTTCGGGACACCAGATGGAAATTAATTAAAATCAATCATTTCACACAATCCATTAAACGATCTTCATTGCGTGCAAGATAAATCCCTCTTTTATAAGAACATATAGTGAATGCTTATACAACGGCACTACGTTTCTGATTAACTGATGAAATGTGCAACTATATAATGAGTATGAAAAGGTTTATGTATACTATGGCTCGATTTGAATTTCATTGTCATATCAAATTGGACCTGGATTTGAACTTTCAAGCTTCGATTACGCCAACCACATGTTATGTATTTATACACATCTGCACAAATTTAAGTAAGCCTGTTTTATTTGTTCACGTTTCGACGTATGTTTAACGTATGCACGTCCTCGATGTGACTACCTATACATTATCGTAAGGTATACATGTAATATAAACTATAGTTAACATGTTTTATGACACCCACATTGTGCAAATTTCTCTGATTTTTTTCTTTCCTGCGAACGTAAAATATTAATAACACTTCACCTACCGTGAACGTAATGTTCTTCATGCTAAATATATATGGATTATATGTGCTATGTAACTCTATACCTGCCTATGGAACACTTTGAGAAATGATCAATATTTGTAAATATATAAGTTCTCATTTTCCAAAAAATGAAAAGGTTTCACACACATTTAGTAATATGAAAAGGTAGCGCACCCGTAATGATTTCTCCCGATTCTTCTAAGATCGAAGAGCCTTTTTACCTGTTTACTTATGGATATTTAATTTAATCAGGTATCAATGTGAAGTTGTCGTGGCCGAGTGGTTAATGCTATAGACAAGAAATCTTCTGGGATCTTCCTGCGCAGGTTCGAATCCTTCCGACTCCGCATACTTTTTGCGACGCGTTTTATTTTTTTTAACGTTATTTGATTTAATATAGCATATAAGCTATGTTATTTGTTAAATTTGTTGCAATTTTTATGCTAATTCTTTATTTTTTTAAATTAAAACAACGGTATGGCTAAATTGGGTGATTTACTGCTGAACATACGAATCATGTATGTTGCATTTTATTTTTATTTCCAAAACTAAACGGTAAAACTGTCTATTTCTTGGTATTTTTGCTGTATATAGTGTAAAAAACTATAAAAACTAAGTTCAACATATTACTTAAATGAAGCTATTTTGAATTTTATGACACTTTGTTTTTAACCAACCCAATTTCTACGTGACCGAAACCACTTAAATTTGAAGGCGCTCTTCCATAGATTAAAAGTTATGAAAAAAAAATGTCTGTAAAAGAATACTTATTTCATCTTGTTTAAACTTTACTGCATCTGTACACACCAACTGCATGCCCATATTTAAAAATCTGGATGAATTATGGAACTTTCATATACCCCAAGGGTGCAAATAAACTGGACAAAAGCCGAGCGTGGGGTGGTTTTGAAAAAAAAAAAAAGCATGGAAAGCCTACCTAAAAAATTGCATGTAGTTCAGTGAAATGATGCTGATTAAGAAAATAATACGTTATATTATATTTGGTAAGGTGCCCATTACGGGTGCGCTACCTTAAGAAGGAAAACTATGCTTATTTAATTGCTTTAGTATGCGTGAGTAAAGACCAGCTACCCGGTTAGCTCAGTTGATATAATTATGCATATTAGGCCCTTACAGACATGGTATTGTTTTATTGTATAACTTATAGTTTAGCGTCAATGTCTTTAAAAACACATTTGCTTCTACTATAAACTGCGTAACAACTCTTGTCTACATGTAGCATTTCAGTTGTATTACACTCAGACACTTGTTTTATGCAGAGCTGTGATTCTCATGTGAGCGTAATTTTGTTTGAACAATTGTTTCAGGGCATAGCGTGCTTGCAGCTGATGGTTCTGTCCCAGTGGTTTATTCGACTGCTTCCCGGCTGCCCGAATGCATATGTTATACTACATCGTTGAACTACAACTTCAACATCCAAACACTAAATTTAAGCAGCTGCCATGGTTTAGTTTATTCAGATGGGAAATGTTATACCTGGATGGTAAAAAAAAGTTAAAGTCTTTCTTTCATTTCAACTTTGAAAAGTAAACTAAGATATTGTTTTATTTTGATAGGTATTAAGTCACTTAATAAATATCATGATCGTTCTTATATCCATACTACATAATGCGCAGATTGTTTATCGGAATCAATAGAAAGGTAAGAAGAGCGCTCGAAAAATGAATATGTCTGCAGTGAATCCAAAATTCTCTAGTTTGCCAACTTGCAGAAAGTGATTGGGCAAACACTTTTGAGGCTTCTCATGTGTGGATTATTGACACTTTATTAATTTGGTTGCTATGATATTTGTAAACATGCTGATGAATGGTGGGTTGAACTCTTGCCTGAATAAAGTACAAAAGTGTTTATTAATTGCCAATTTTATTTTAATTAAACACGTTATTTAAAAGGACTGTAAACCACGAATGACGAATAAGAAAAGTTCTAAAATACCGTATTTTTTCACAATTATTAGTTTGTATTGATGAAAATATCACGACTGGTATATAACATTACTTGAAAAAGTAGTTTTTTTATTTTTACTTTATTTTTTTATTTATTTATTTTAACTGGGTCTGTCTACCAGGTTAGTACCAGTTAACTATAAACAACGCAAGTAGATTGATCATCTTCGTCACGTGGTAAACCCAGGAATGCAAATTATGCATGCGTAGTGAATTGTATATATTTTATATATAAAATTATCAATCTACTTGCGTTATTTATAGTGTGTTTATCGTTATGTCACCTATTTTCGCGACTGACTTTTGAAATCACATCGCGAAATTGTATTACCGAATATACTAAAATATGAACTTTTTTCAAGTCATGTAATATACCAGTCGTGATATTTAAATCAATATAAGCTAATAATTGGAAACAAATACGGTATTTTAGATTTAAATTTCGTCATTCGTGGTTTACAGTCCCTTTAAGTTGTGTTAAAGTGATGTGAAATAGACATTTTGATGAAAACATATTTAATAAGTTTGACATATAACCATTCTGAATATTTTCTGTTAGTGTCTTTAAATAATTAGAAGTTGTGTAAATATCCTTGAAAGGCATTCACAACTACACACGTATATTCTTATTAAAAATATTATATGTATATACATATATTTTGGTCGAAATGTAATAAAGTATATTTAAAATCGATTGAGTGTTGAGGATTACATTTCACGTACCGTTTGATTTTAATTTCAATTGATATATAATCATGTTTAATGCTATGGCATGTCTAATATATGATAATAAAATAACATTATGTGCATTGCTATAGAAAGATATCCGTTCCAAACAAGTATAACCTGCAAAAAACAAATATCGTCAATTTAAGAGATATACCGACTTTTTGTTCCGTAATTCAAAACATGCAATGTTAAATTTTTTACACAGGACACAGTAGGGGCATCCCGCGTCATTACGGATAGTCGGGTAACGTCGGAAACATGTGTATGTAGAGCAACGTTATGACATGTATTCAAAATTACTGTACAAATCTTACCTTACTTAACAGGAGCGATCTTTTGCTTAACCGCAAGTCGTAAATACCACGTGACGAAATACAGTTTAGTGTTTTTAGATGGTGCAACACGCGAGAAAACTGATGATCCGAGTTCTTCCTTTTTTTTAGTCAATAAAAAAGTGTCCGACGTTTTCATACATAATTAATATAGCAAAACCAGTAGTGTCCGAAGATTCCCTAGCCGTCCGAATTTAACCTTTTTCGGGTAACTTCGTTAAAGTAAGTTTTATAACTAAACTCTATAATGCGAGAAAAACCGGGATTATCCGATTTTGTCATAATTACCAAGAGATATACTACAAAGTTATGCGCAGTGTTCTTACAAGGGGAGTCCTTGCAATCACCGAGCTCGACCCATCAGCTTAAGCCACGCCTATTCGTGACGTCATGTCCATGCTTTCGAATTGTTTGGTACACAGTCAGGACGCACGTAAAATGGTGTTCTGTTATATTTAAATATGAATAAATCGTTTGAAAAAAATATTTGAAGTGTTTCGAAAAAAAATTCGTGTATTGCTTAAGAAAAATGACAGAGTACCCAACTTGCATTGTGCACAAACTCGATGTTAGAATTCCTTCTCAACGTAGCGACTTGGTTTTAAGCAAATAAACATAAATTGTTACTGCAGCTGCATCAGTAGGACAGAAACATAATTATGCAATGCAGTTTTTTTATTAATGGCAATGAACACATTGTCAAATAGTGGGACAAAAAGGAAAGGCACTAGACAATTCCCACCAGTACACAACCAGTACACAAGCATGAGTTTACACAAGTTAAACTTGACAGACGAGGTTAGTGTGGACTTGAAATGGTGGTTGAAGTGAGTTGATTAGTGGAACGCGCGTATTATACGTTAAGAAATTTCTCAGGCACAAATCGTATGTGACGCCAGCCACCTTGGTTGGGGCAGCGTGTGAGGGACGAGTAACGTTTGGGGACGAAATCTCCGCTTGTGTTGTATTTGAACTCAAAATAATGAGAAATGCTTTATATTGTTGTGGCCATCAAATCAATTTTTAAATTTTAATTTTGGACACAACGGATCGACTTCTATCGAACAACATTTGATTCATGAAAATTGTGAATCACATGGATGGACCGTGCCCGCGATAGCCAATACCCAACTCCCAAGGTTAAATAGTATGTTTGAGGAGGCTGTCTTCGAGACACTGGTTGCTCTCTCTCTTTTCTCTCTCAGAACAATTGACACTCAGCTATGAGATCAATTTTGTAAAAAAAACGTTATTCTTTTAAATGCCGCTAATATTGAACGTTAAAGAAGACGCGTTGATTGCACCAAGATGGCATGCGCATACTCGATACAGACGCCTGCTAAAATTTTATATCGCGACTCGATATTGCTACCGAATAATCCTTGTTTCAAGCTATCAGAGTTATTGCGGAACCATGCCACAACATGAAAGGAGAGTTTAAGACAGTGATGGTACTAGAGGCTTGTCCTTCGAGAGTTCCAACATATTACAGTTTTGGATTGAACATGACACGCTATGCTCACACAATTTCATTTTAGAGAAGCATTAATGTTGTTTCCCACCTTATCTGACTGAGATACTTGCGCGATTGCTGCACGAGTAAGCCGATTCTTATCAGATCGATTTCTTTGTAACGTACCGCAGTGGCTGATGCTGTTTTAAGGAAACATCCTTAAAACTAAGAACTGCACTATGTCTTGGTCGATAATTATGAAATACACACGTTATTGCAAGCGATCGCAAAAACAGGCACAGCAGTACTAATGGTTATATCTTAGGTTATGTAAGTTAAACCGTTGTTTGTTATCTAGACCGTTCTAAGCCGATCGATGCCAGTTGATCCATTTTATAACAGTTAATCCGCTCTATGACAATCACACCGCTATATGTCAGTTAAGCCGTTCAATGATTCTTAAGCCGTTCTATTCTACTTAAGCCGTTCTATGTCAATTAAGCTATCTTTCTAGTCAAGTTGCGCCATTCTATGAATTGTTTTCACATATAAACTTAGAGTTAATATTTCAGTCTGATGATCATTGTGCACGAATAAAGTGTAACAGTATCAACAACGACACTTCGCGTACACGGTACGTAGTTTCACTACCGCTAAGCTCCGGTAGTAGAGTAGATCCCGTCTTGGATGAAACGGTTTTTATTGCTAGGACAATACAAACGAGACCAGTAGGTAGTCAAGTTTTTTTTTTCAAACTTTTAAGGGCTTAGAAGCTTTGTTGCTAAGTTTTGCAAACAGGTCACTGACCTTGCTGGTTAAGCAGGAAAGATATTATCGAAATCCTATTTGGCCTACTTGTGCTGTAGAACAGGTCTTGAACACCGAGATTATTAGAAAAGATATATTGAAAAACTTTTTATACACATTATGTGTATGCAGTCTGTCCATGCAAGAGTACTATACAATGTCATCATACTTTATTTGATCCTAACAATGAAGCTATGAAGTCAATATATAGGATATTAAAACAAAATGTCAGTATTGTTTTTAATAAACAGTGATAAAGTACGAAAATGATAGTTAGATATGCTATTAACGGTTAATGTATGAGCTCGAGAAAGTAGGGTACATCTACGGTCGTTTTCGTGTTTTCACCAGACATAACCTTTTCAAATATAAACATGCACATTTGTTTTTCACATTCATTCGGTAATTGTGGTTAATAGCAGTATCATAGGTTCTTTCGTGCAGAATTAGTGTCATCTTGTAACTCCACTTTGTTAAGTATTCATTGTATTGTTAAAAAAAAGACATAAAAATGGTTGTTATGCTTTGTAATGAAAACGTATTGCAGTTAATATCACATGGTTTATTAATTATTTTAGCTATATTTTCCTCTACTGTCAACTAACAACACAAAGTTACCTTTACCCTTTTAATCGAATTCGTCAGTGTTTTATATGTCAGTTTCTAATAACAGTCTTTAAAACTTTGAAACTTGTTTATTTGTTAAACGCTTATTTCTGCATATACATACGTATGAACGGTGTTGTACTATTATAAATAAATGGTTTAGCAATACAACAACACTTCAAAATGGTACATACATACAACAATTTTATGTAATTAACATTCCTAAACGTGTAAAAACACATCGAGAGGCGATAACAACTTTAGATAAATTTAAGATAAATTAAACAAAACTCATTAAGTAATTTATTGCCACCATACGGTCTTGTTACACATGTTTTCACTATTGAGCACTATTGAACTTTTCTGATAAATCCTGTTTTTAACGCGTATACGTGTATGAGGCATTTTACTTATTTTAACTGAATTGTATTAGCATCGTGGTCCGATTAGATATGTAGCTAGCCCGGCCTGACATTAAAAAGCATATAGACATGCCCTTCAGTATCTAGCGTTAAATAGACATAAAAACTTTTTGAACTGAATTTTACTGGCATCGTTATTTAATTTAAGATTCAATTATTCTGGGCTGATATTGAAAACCATATAGACGTGACCTTTAGTATTTTAGCTTCAAACAGCCACAAAACCTTTTTGAACGGAAATGTACTGGCATCTTTCTCATCTTGTTTTAAACGAATTTAGTACATATGCTTTAATGTATCCTCATATATAAATGCATCCATCTAACTCACTCTAGCTGTTAGAATTGTTGCTTTTAGGCAGCGTTGTACCCTTTACTCAGACAACTTACTTTACAAAGATAATATGTTCACGAAAGCAAGATAATGTTACATAATGCAATGTGCTATGTAATCTTAAATAAAAGCAAATCGGAAAAAAGTTTTATTAGTTAACGATGTACGTAAAAACATGTGTATTTAAAACATGTACTTTGCACACAATGTTGTCAGCAGATAAATCATGCTACTATACAATGACCGGAAACATGCTATTGTGGGTCTAAGGGAAATCCTTGTCGATTATTTCAAGTGTGTATTCAATTTCAAGAACTTTTCGTTAGATAACAGTACTCTTTTTAGGTTAATCCGATGACATATAATAGTGTTCAAATTGAAAGAATACATACACGATGCTGTTAACAAGTGTAAGGTGTGAGGTTGCAAACACAAATTATTTCGTTTATGGAGAACTGGGATGTGTACCGTAAATAAAAAAAAAAAACGTATCATGGTAGTACTGGTTAAACATATAACAATCTGATGATGTCAAGTACATAAACATCGTTTATGATATGTTATTACATGATCATGATATATACCTAGACAATAGTCTTGGGTTAAATCTCTCAATGATTGTTTAGACAAATTAAGATTTATTGAAGTATGGTTTTTTAAGGGGTAGGAGATATTAATATATTTTTATCCATAGCTTAACAACGAATATCTGATATGGTTTTTGCAAACATGGTCTGAACTGGAAAACAAGACCAGAGAAAGTTATACCTTTTACAGTAGCTGTAAGTTCCGACCATATTTAAATGTAATAAATGTTTCAAAATTTAGAATTGCGTTAACTCGTTTAAGAGTATCTGCCAACATACTTGAAGTGGAAGCAGGGATATGGAACAAGCATGAAACTGAATCGTTCCTAAACAGAAAATGCAAACACTGTAACGTTTTTGAGGAGAATTTCATGTTTTTCTTGAATACCCAATGTTTATTTATTTACATAAGAAGTATATAAATACATATTATTGACAGAACACAAACATTATCAAGTTTATTGATCTCTTACAGACAGTTAAAAAAGTGTACTAGCATGAGACTATAAACAGGCTGAAAAATGAATGGAAAGTGTGGATTCAGTACCTCATTGAAATACAAATACCATACATGTCTTTTAAACACAGGTTAGACTTATTTGAAAAACTTATTGTTCCTATTTTAAATTTTGGTAGCGAAGTCTGGGGATTTAACAAAGGCCAATCTATTGAACGGTTACATTTACAATTTTGCAAAACTATCCTATGCGTTAAGAGAAGTACGCAGAATGATTTTGTATATGGTAAGCTGGGGAGGGTTACCATGCAGAATAATAGACATTTTAACATAATAAAATACTGGATAAAACTATTGCAATGCAATGAAAACAAATTTGCCAAAAAAGTTTACAATTTGCTGAAAAACGTCTTTGAGAATAATCAAAACAAGGCAAATTGGTGCTCACAAGTTAAAGCGCTATTGTGCTCCCTGGGATTTCAGTATGTCTGGATAATGCAGTGCGTCGGAAATGTAAAACTCTTCTTGTTGACAGTCAATCAGCGTCTTAAAGACAAGTTTGTGCAAAACTGGTCAGGTCGATTAAGTGACTCCAGTAGGGCCCTATTTTATAATAACATTACATCTTTTGAATTCCAAGAATTCCTTAACCTTGTTAACATTAAAAAAAATCGCATTTGTATAACAAAATTACGTGTGTCATCACATAGATTACATATTGAATCAGTTCGATGGAGTAAACCAGTAGTTACACCAGTTGAAAATAGAACATGCTTCTTCTGTGATAAACTTTAAGATGAATACCATTTTATTATGAAATGTGATTTATATAAAGATTTACGAGATAAATATATACCAAAGTTTTTTCGCACAAGACAAAGTATGCATAAGTTCATACAATTACTTCAAACAACAAACAGAAAAGTACTTAGAAACTTTGGCACTTATATATTCTACTCTTTTGAGTTGAGAAAACAGTACTTATATCAATAACATGCT
>VMBQ01000026.1:272735-290376 GCA_007657795.1 Dreissena rostriformis | reverse complement strand
CATAATTATGAGCATATTATCTGCCGATTTATTCACATAATTGGTAAACTGATTGATGTGCCATTATATATATATATTTATATATATATATATATATATATATATATATATAATAACAATGTAAATATTAGAAATGATATTTATTAAGCAATCAATTTATACATACAATTAATAACATCGACAATTATACATTGTATAATACACATACAACAACAATTTATTTCATCACATCGACATGTACACATATCATACCAAATTGTGGATTTTACTCAAACATACAGCTCTCTTAACTCATCTCCGAACGAGATGTTATGTGAGCTGTAAGTTAAGAAGATTAATTATGCATCAAGTGATCGTTAAACAACTTAGTAAGGATGACATTAGGTAGCACAACAATCAGGTAGCAACCAACATTAGGTAGTAACTTACAGAAGGTAACAGCCCACATCAGCTAGCAACTTACATTAGCAAACAACATTCGGTTGCAACCAACATTACGATTCCTTGAACAGCATTTATTTTAGCCGTGTCATCCGTTTTGTTTAGCTAACGGCTTTCTGCGTTTGGTCTTAAGCTGAGATAGAAGATGCACATTCAAGTTGGAAGATCTCAAGAGTTTAATACTCTCTAATCCAGGAGCAAAATACTTTTTATCGTCCGACAGGAAAGTGACCAATTACCATAACAAATCAAACAACCAACATGTATGGCGGCAACACAAAACTCAACATAAAGTATGAAGTAACTCGACATACAAGAGTGCTGCCGTGTGACTTGACATACAAGAGTGCTCTTGTGTGACTCGACATACAAGAGTGCTGCCGTGTTACACGATATGCAAGAGTGCTCTTGTGTGACTCGACATACAAGAGTGATCTTGTGTGACTCGACATACAAGAGTGATCTTGTGTGACTCGATATGCAAGAGTGCTCTTGTGTGACTCGACATGCGAGAGTGCTCTTGTGTGACTCGACATGCAAGAGTGCTCTTGTGTGACTCGACATACAAGAGTGATCTTGTGTGACTCGACATGCAAGAGTGCTGCCGTGTTACACGACATGCAAGAATGCTCTTGTGTGACTCGACATGCAAGAGTGCTCTTGTGTGACTCGACATACAAGAGTGCTGCCGTGTTACACGACATGCAAGAATGCTCTTGTGTGACTAGACATGCAAGAGTGCTCTTGTTTGACTCGATATACAAGAGTGGTGCCGTGTGACTCGACATACAAGAGTGCTCTTGTGTGACTCGACATGCAAGGGTGCTGCCGTGTTACACGACATGCAAGAATGCTATTGTGTGACTCGACATGCAAGAATGCGCTTGTGTGACTCGACATGCAAGTGTGCTCTTGTGTGATCCGACAAACAAGAGTGCTGCCGTGTGACTCGACATACATGAGTGCTTTTGTGTGACTCGACATACAAGAGTGCTGCCGTGTTACACGACTTGCAAGAGTGCTTTTGTGTGACTCGACATGCAAGAGTGATCTTGTGTGACTCGACATACAAGAGTGCTCTTTTGTGATTCGACATGCAAGAGTACTGCCGTGTTACACGACATGCAAGAGTGCTCTAGTGTGACTCGACATACAAGAGTGCTCTTGTGTGCCTCGACATGCAAGAGTGCTGCCTTGTTACACGACATGCAAGAATGCTATTGAGTGACTCGACATGCAAGAATGCGCTTGTGTGACTCGACATGCAAGTGTGCTCTTGTGTGATCCGACACACAAGAGTGCTGCCCTGTGACTCGACATAAACAAGTGCTCTTTTGTGACTCGACATGCAAGAGTGCTCCCGTGTGACTCGACATACAATAGTGATGCCGTGTTACACGACATGCATGGGTGTTCCCATGAAATGCAAGAGTTATCCTGTGTTACTCGACACGCAAAAGTGATCCCGTTTGACTCAACATCCAAAAGTGCTCCCGTATGACTCAAAATGCAAGAGTGCTCCCGTATGACTCAAAATGCAAGAGTGATCCCGTGTTACGCGACACGCAAAAGTGCTCCCGTTTGACTCAACATCCAAACGTGCTCCCGTTTAACTCGACATGCAAGTGTGCTCCCGTGTGACTCCGAATGCAAGCGTGATCCCTAGTAATTCGACATGCAAGAGTGCTCGTCTGTGAATCAACATGCACGAGTGCCTTTGTGTGAATCAACATGCAAGAGTGCTCCCGTTTGACTCGACATGCAAGTGTGCTCGCGTGTGAATCAACATGCAAGAGTGCTCCCGTGTGAATCAACATAAAAGAGTGCTCCCGTTTGACTAAACATCCAAGAGTGCTCCCGTTTGACTCGACATGCAAGTGTGCTCCCGTGTGAATCAACATGCAAGTGTGCTCCCGTGTGACTCGATATGCAAGAGTGCCCCCGTGTGAATCAACATGCAAGTGTGATCCCGTGTGGATAAACATGCAAGAGTGCTGCCGTGTGAATCAACATGTAAGAGTGCTCCCGTTTGACTCGACATGCAAGAGTGCTCGTGTGTGACTCTACATGCAAGAGTGTTCTTGTGTGACTCAACATGCAAGAGTGATCCCTTATGACTCGACATTCAAAAGTGCTCACTGGTGACTCGACATGCAAGAGCGCTCCCGTTCCAGCTTGCTCCCTCATTTGTGACACAACACGCCATAGTTATCCTTGACACACAGCACGCCATAAAGTTTCCTTGTGACATGACACATTTACTTTTCGGTTATATACATCTAAACGAAATTGAAACCTCTGACATTGCTCTACTTGTTTAACAATTTATAAAAGAATCCCGGCGATTCTCATAACAATCTGGTTATGGTTAGCTGTCGTTGTTCTAAATCCAAGTCCTCTCACCCTTCGTCCTTATTTCCTTGTTGTTTTCCTTTTTGTTCTCTTGTTTTTCTTTTGTTTTTCTTATTAGTATTTTTCTTTCTTTTTCTTTCAAAACCTTTGTATAGTTTCTATGTCTTACATTAAATTATATTTTTCCTAATACACTGCCAATTATGTGTAAATATAATATCAAGTAGAAAAAAATCTATAAGATTCATTTCTTCCGTTTCAATCCTTTTCTGATATTTATTGTATTGTGTATTTTGATATATTGTACATGTCAAAAGAAATAAGTATGTTTAAACTAATAAAGATTTTCTGAGCAATGTGCATAAAGATGAAAACAAAACAAATACAACCATATAAGAAAATCTACCCAAACCGTTTACTGCCATATTTGTTCTCGGAACCGAAACTATTTTCGAACTCGGTCGAGATATAATTGCACTAAATATTTTTCGTAAACTTTAAGTTTATTTGGGAAATCATTTTATTGTGTTCATAATATTGAGTGTTCACAAATATATTATAAGGTCAAATTATGTAAACAAGTTTAATGATGATAGAGAAATACATGGTGCTTTTAATGGGATCAGAAAGGAAAGGTTGGCAACGAACGACTAACGACGTCGACAAACGACGGGTACACGATTATCACATAATATCACATGTTATGCTAAAGGGAGCTTAAATTTATCACTGTGAGCTAACTTATTCAACTAAAGCCAAAGCGTTTTTTGAAATCGCAAATTTCATTGAGAATACATTTACATTTTACAGCTGGCATAACACAACACAAGATTGCAGGGTTTGCAACAGGTTAATATGTTGCCATTCTGTCTTTCTTCTCACTTATATCAGGTTAAGATTTCCATAAATCAATCTATGCCATTATGGTTACACTAATGGCAATTGTTTGGTCGTTAAAGGCAATAACATAATATTATATGACCGATGAAAAATTTCAAAACACCTGCTACCATCGTTATGTCTAGTTGGTAGGCGTCATGTTTTGTGTTAGACTGCACAGCGTTGACACAGATCCGTTAAGGAATTGTTCATGTTTTGATCCACATGTTTGCTTTAGTCTATATTTCAAATTTAAACTGCAAAGTATAAGCAATAGCGACGAAAAAAATAAACATGTGCATGTTAAGGGGCATTGATGCAGTTTTGCAGATTTTGCTCAAAATTTATATTTGAGTAATACAAAAAATATGAAAAATGAAATAAAACAGGTCATCGGCCTTGTTTTGATTTTATTCAGCATTATACACAATGTATACCACGTACTTTTTTTTAAACTGAAAAATATCTAAGTGCGTGAAAATCATGACAATTTATGAAATTGGCAACATGTACATA
This sequence comes from Dreissena rostriformis, assembly GCA_007657795.1. Lineage (NCBI taxonomy): Eukaryota > Metazoa > Mollusca > Bivalvia > Myida > Dreissenidae > Dreissena > Dreissena rostriformis. Next base: position 286,188 of record VMBQ01000026.1, on the reverse strand, counting down.
TTATGTAAGCTAATATACATAAGCATTTATATATAAATAAAGCATTTATTCAGAGAAACCTGCATAAATATTATTATGATTAACTGTGTTTAATTTATTACCAAAATTTGACTTCTTGCTCTCTTGTAGGTTCGTCTTTCTTGTTGTTGTTTTTTGTGTTATAATAATAACATTGTTAAATAAATGCTGTTTTCAAATTGGCCTAGCCCTTTTCATGTATTTTTTCTTTATTTAAAAACTTACGAAATTTAATAATGATCACATTTCATGCTCTTATATATGTTACTATGTTACTATATCATGTATACTCATGGACTGTATGTCTAATGTATCTTGAATACACATTAACCCAAGACATCATATGCCATGTAATTTAACCATACACAACCAATAAAATGGAGTAACCGAGTAAAATTTGAAGATTTTTTTTTTTAATGTTTATGCCACCCCCAAAAAAGCGTCAGTTTTTAACTATTTTAACCACGTAAATGGAATTTTAAACAGTTATGTCAAATAGAATTATGCGAATCTGCTCAAATATGTTCATCTACGTGTTGTCATCTTAAAACAAAAATAAAAAGGGGGTCACCGGACTTAACAGAGATTGTTCTGTTTAACAATCCCTACCGTCAATGTCAAATTTCATAAAATACAGCAATAAGGCAAAACCAAATTACCGGTACATAGATTGTTAGAGATATGCATAAACATTATAAATTGTTTAAAATCGTTACTGGGATCACAACAGCTTACAAAAATAAAATAAAAAAATAAAACAATATTTAATCACACACATAAGACCATACAGTATCAAACTCGAACTTTATCATCAATAACAGGGACTTGTTGACAGATTTCGTCAGGTTTTAAAGCCTGTGATTCAATGCTTTAAATTAATTTTGTAAATAACAGGACTAAAGAGCTCCAGTAAAAAAACAAGAATGAAATAAAAGAAAGAAAAAAACAGAAGTAAAAAAAAAAATAACCGCACCTGGAATCGAACCACTGACCTTTGTACCTTTTATGAACCAACTCGGTCATTTGTGATGATTCTGATAACAAAAGTGTTGGATTGTGATAATAGCATCCGGTGTTGCTATAAATATATCTTCAGTTAAATAAACTGCCGCAACACCTCTTAAGGACATTTATGTTATTGTGTATGTGATAGCTACTTTTGTAAGCTCCGGACAATATTGAACCAAAAATATGCATTATGCATTATGTTAAAATTAAAAATCAAAACTAAATTATCAAAGAGAACTTTTAGAGATATGCCCTGGGTAAATTTAAAAAAAAAAAAANAAAAAAAAAAAAAAAAAAAAAAAAAAAACAACAACAAAGGCGGTTACTCGACAACGAAGGTTGCAAAAACTGTAGTTCTTGCATGTCTCCCTCTCCGTCTATGACAAATTCCTACACATGAAATTCAAGGTTGATATTTTAACTACTTTTCGGCATATGCTACAGAAACAATATAACTATAAAAATTAACAAATGGTCATAACTATAATAATAGAAAATCATGACTAATGGTCCTTGTGCTCCTTACAACCCATACAAAAGATCTTCTTTTCTATAACGTTTCCAGTTGATACCTCTTATAAGCTTTAAGTTATATTCCGGACAATAGTTTATTACAAACAGTAACAATTTCTCTTAAAATATGGAAGCAGGAGAAAGAGTTGTGAATCGTGTAGTGCGTTCAGTTGCAGCGAATGTTCGCCAATGATCGTTCTTACAGGCGAAGTTTCAAGTTCATACCACCTATTGTTTACAAAATGTGCTATGGGAAAGAACTACGTCGTCCGACAAATAGACTCCCGTTACAATTTTGTTGTGTGAGGGTATAAAACAAAAAGTTTGTACGATATGTGATTTTAAAAGGATTGCAAAGGTGTCAGCTGTGTTTCTGTATAGTGTCGTTACGTAAACGCCCCCAGTGATGCGTAATATGAGAAAGCTCAGTGTAGCGTAACGTTATGACAACTGTGCAAGTCCGTCCAAAATACGTTCTAAAAGGACGCGTGCCTATTATTCTCAATTTTCATAGGCAAGCTGTTAGCACGCAAATATGTTTTCGTACAAAAATATATATGGTTTTGATTCAACGTTTTAACCTAACAAGTAGATACATTGATGACATACTGAACTTAGATAACCCATACTTTGAACAATATATTCACAATATCTACCAAAAAGAACAAGTCTTAAATAAATCAAATACAGATGCTGCATATTTAGACTTACATCTAACTATAAATAATGCTATGATCAAAACGAGTTTATACGACAAACGGGACGACTATAACTTTGAAATTGTGAATTTTCCTTTCCTAGATGGTAACATCCCTAAAGGCCCTTCCTATGGTATTTACTTTTCGCAGTTGGTACGATACGCTAGAGCATGTTCATGTATTAAAGATTGTAATGATTGTACTCGATAATTTACAAAGAAATTGCTGAAACAAGTTTTTCGTATCATAACCTTCAATAAATTTCACTCAAAATAATGTGATTTAATTTCAAAATATAATATTTCTTTAAAATGGCATTTAACTAATGGAATTTCCCAACCATCATTTTATTTAGATGTTTCGAAGCGTGTTCGCAAATGTAAATATCTTAAAGCAAATTCTAGTAAAACACTTTTTTATTTAATAAGCTCCTTTTTATCAAAAGGATATGATGCTGACGTACTTAAAAAAACACATGCTTGTTAGTTTTAGATTCACTATATCTTTCTTCTCCTAAAAATTGGAATGAATACTGTAATGACACTTGTATATGTTTGCTTCTTTAATGTTCTATAAGCATAGCTGGTTTTATTGGTAATTCGATTTTACAGTACTGACCCTTTAATAATATTTGATTTCGTTTCTGGTGACGTCATCGTGTCATCGCTTCTAAATTACTTCATCCTAAAAAATTGCATAGTTTAAGCTACATGATAGGTACATGTACTCGAGTTTATATCGTTCAACTTTATTAGTATTTGTTTCCTTGATGGTAGTTTCTTGATCGATTTTTTGAAGCTTCGTTTTATTTATTTTTAATTATATTTGCGTGTATAGATCACGCAGCCTGTTTTATCATTGCTAGTATAATTTTCGTTTTGATAAATTATCGACTCAGTCTTTACGGTTATTCTTTTTAGGTATTATAATCATTTTCATTAACATTTTAGTATATTACAGTCACATAAACAATCAAGTAGGTAATATTGATCTTTTACACTTATTATTGCTGCTTCATCCAGTAGATGCGCGATGGTGCTCTGTAATATTTACTATATGATGCTATATTCTTAAATATTTTTGTACAAAGAAGGATGTAGTTGATGCGTGTTCGTAATTTCATTCCATCGTGCCTCAACAAGTTGTAACTATGTTGCTCTGGTCTCCTTCCTACCATTGAGTTATAATAGTAATTAAATTGAATGCGTTTAAATTCCATTTTATTACTGTTTAATTTGAGTTGCAATGCTATGAGGTTAAATTTTATTTACACGTATATGTCTCATGAATATTGCTGGGCCAAGGGTGAGGTTGAGCGCTCTATGACCGGTTTAAACCCTCAGTGCTTAGCATTGACCGTTCCAAAGCGGTGACCCCAGCTTTATTCTACTATGTGTATGTGTTGTTTCGTTTTGTGACGTACTGTACCGTTTTGGCAATTGATTCCTTGCCATTAATAAAGGACCACGAAGATGTGTATGATAGAAATGCAATACTGCTGCAGCTTCTGGAGCTTCACTTCTTTAAATTGGAATCTACGTTCAGGGTAATGTTATCGCCATGTACGTGTTTAATTCCAAACATAAAATATTATGCTAAACAGATCACAAATTGTTTACTTGTTGATTTAGCGAGTGTGTCAGTGAAAGGGAGGGGTCCAATTTATCACAATAAATTTAAATATTGCCGGAGATAGAGTATTCCATTAAGTAAAGTTATTAATGTACTGAACAAAGCATTTTGTGCAACGCAATTTTGTGCTGATATTTGCTTTGAGTATAAGGCTTTGTCAGGGCATTGTCTCCCTTTTGATATGACGAGCCTTTTAAATTAATTTGTCTTTATTATATGTTGTAAAGCTAGAGTGAGAATTGATGATTTAATATACACGTTAGTTTACATTATGCAAACCTCATATGTCTAGAGCAATTATTCTTTATTCCACGAATCATACAACACGAACTATGCACAAGCAGGACATGGCAACGAAAATAGACTCATGATTATAACGATCAGCAGTACGGATAACTGTGACTGTTGTGACATTTAACCTGCTTCTTTCTACTATAGTGTATAGATGTGAAACTCGCTTTTGTCGAGTCTATCTACACAGGTTGAACACATATAATACATTTCGAATGCTTGAATGACATAGATGAAGAAAGTATTCGTTTTATGTCGATTTATGTTATCTAGACACACATACTTACAATTGCATAAGGAAATGTTTCACACGTTTCGTTATAGATTGTCAAAAAGATGATACTCCTTTTGTCATTTGGAAGCATTTAATAACACGGTGATACGCTAGAGTCGCCTTTCATTCATATGTGTGTCATATAACTATGAATGTTAAATATTTACATCATTGCAAGTAGACTAAATATAAGCAGGTGTAAAGTACATTAGTGACAACATACTTCTAAAGATTTCTGACACTATATTGATTCTTCTAATAATGAATCCAGCTGGTAATAACTTCGTGTATTTCTAGTAAAATAAGTGAGAGCGTGTGATGTATTATATGAATTATGCATCCGGCATTCCATAATAATGTTCATCATTATGTTGGACTTGTCAGTTATCATTGCATAAGTCTTTGACGCATGGAGGAATATTGTGGGAGAAACATATGTTTGTTTTCCGTTGTTATTTCTAAAATATACACACGGAGTATAATCACATAACGAACTAAATCGGCAATTAAATGGCTTAACGATGTGCAGCTAATTTTGACAGATATTTTAATAAACAAATACATGAAAATGTATTTCTTTTACACGAACAAGTATTTCAATCGAAGTGAAACATGCGTGTATTCATGCCTGATACTAAACTCGTAAGACGATAGTATTATGTAGAAGGTTTTGCAAAACTTGAGACACAGCCAGCTCACAAAGTAGCACATGACATGTATTTGAATTTTGCTCTGGGAAAACGAGCTTTAATGCATGTGCACAAAGTGTCGTCCCAGATTAGCCTATGCAGTTCGCATAGGTTAATCAGGGAAGACGTTTTTCACCTACACTTATTTTTTGTTTAAAAGAATTTTGTTTCAAACACAAATTCCATCAAATCAGAAAGTGTCGTTACTGATAATCCGGGAGGACCCTTTAGGAACATGTTTTTTAGCCCTGTTTGTTTAGAGCAAGGCTTATTTGGTTTCATATCCAGAAATCTAGGTTTGATGATGACATGCGGGTGCCTTATATGTCGTAATCGCCTCTTAACGCAAATCAGATTGCCTTTAAAATGTATTCATACAATTCAACACCGTAGGGCATGCATCTTTAATGTAGTCAGATTATGTTTTAAGGTCGAAATCCGTTTGAGCTATAATATGTGAGACAATAATAAGCAATCAGTTGAACGTACAGTGTTCATGTTGCAGTATTGTATAAACGAATGTATATTTAAACTTGCCAAAACCGGCGCTCCAGTTCTCTGAAATTACTTAAATGTGAAACGTAGTTTTGTTTCGATTTAAACTAGGATTTGTTTTGTATTGATTCACAAAAAGATTATATTTCATGCGATAATTGTGTTTCTAACACCAAGTACAAATATAAGCATGCCAAGTCTGACACGTAGTCCAGATATGCACACATAATAATGTTTATATGTTTGAACCTCACCGCATCGCATTCTTACTATAAAGCTATAACATAGAAAATTAATTCCGATTTAATTGAAATTAAATAACTCAGTATTGTAATATTGACCAGCACTAAAGAAATAAACTTTCGGATAAAGGATGAAATAAAGATAAACAATAGTTTAAAATTATTCTTGTTGACAATATTTTAGAAAACAAGTTTCATATCGCAAACACCCCAGATCATCGTAATCAATCTTAAGAGGAAGCCGTGCATTGTTGTGTGCACTGCCCGATATCATAACTGTAATGTATTTACTAAACCCTACCAATCGATGTAACAATTAAAAACAACCATAAAAACGTTAAAAGATATGTCAATTCAATTAAGTCTTTCGCTTTTCGTGCATGAGGTAAGCAGGCCTTTACATGAATCTGTTTAATAATACAAGCTATAATATGCATTTTAAGCGGCTTAAATAAAAGTGAATTGTAATGCAAATGTATGTCCTACAATTGTGTCTACATGGATTTATTTAAATTTTCAAATGTGTGGTTATTACCGGTGAATGGTAGCGATCTCAAAACCCTGTGAATTCGGCAATGCGTCAAATCTTTCAAATGTACATAATGTATATCACATTATGTTACAAACGCACAAGAAGTAATACACCCGAACAAATCGAAATACACTATAGCAATTCCTGTAAATGATTTATTAACAGGCCAAGACACCAACAAGCAACGAAATCGGATCACCCAGTGTACGATAACCAACGTTTGATCGAACATTATATTGTTTCAATTCAACTAAATATATTTTCGTTTCAAATGCAATTTCATTCAATAACAAACTCAATGTTTCTTGAATATAGAATGCATACTAGAGTATACTTACAAAATTTAACTCGAGGTGCTTTATTCACGGGTGCAACATCCGTTATTAATAACTTACTGTGGCATAAACACATTAATATAATATAATTGGTATGTTACACTAAAATAGTCACAATGAATGCAACAAAGTTCAAAAGAAAATGGGTTATTCTTAATTTTGCCAGCCTACGTTAATTCACTTAATATCAAACTAAATAATTCGCTCTTGTTTGTTAATGTCGTGACAAAACCATTTTCTTAATGAGTTATGACATTTTAAACGTTTTCCTAATTATAGTTCGTTTTCTACTGATGAGCATCACCGTATCAAATTAAGTACAAAACGTTGCATTTACTATCACGAACTAATTGAAGTGACCCATACTTCAGCAATGACAGTAGACAATGCTACACAATAAACCTTTCATTCCAGCTCAGTTTTGGACTATGAAGTACGTTTACATACGTAAAATGTGTGTGTGTGTGTGTGTGTGTGTTTGTGAAATGACAAAACTAATTGTATGCGCTATGCATTTTTGCAAATTATTATTATACATTTAACTTCTCTACAACTCTACGTGAGAAAATACATCCCTTGTGTTTAAGTTGTTTTAGTTTGAACTGAAATATTCGACTTTGTGTAATAATGATGCATATAGTAACACAGTCACATGATTATCGGCCATAGCTTTGAATGATATATACAAACACGTTTTTGGCATGGAATTATTGTCAAGGTGTTGTACACTGTTTATAGTAATAATGACAGAGGACATTTATTATACTCGTCTTCTCCTTCACACTATGACATGTTTGTTATTAATTAACCAATAGATAAAATGATAGTTAAATTGCCATAATATACCTTACACCTGATTAAAGCTTAACTTGTAAAATAGATAAATGAACCCTCACTTTCTCCATCTATAAAATGCCAGTGTTTCTTTTTATGGTGAATATAGATTTTCATCATCGATTGTTGTTCTGGTAAAATGAGAGGCAGCGTTTGCTGTATTATACAAATTACATACCCGACATTCCATTAACATGTTCAACATTATTTGGGACATTTCAATTATGATTGCATAATTATCAAACATTATTGTGACGAAAAAGATGGGGATGTAAAGTTAAGCCTGTTGTTATTGGTAAATATGTACGTGATGGTTAAACTTTGTTTCTGAACGAATGGTTCTCCTAATACAGATTTAAACGAACCTTTACAGAAATGTTACTTGGTTGATCATTTTTCGAAGATGTTAAAATTGTTCCGGTCCGCTGCAAATGTAGGTCACCAGAGATAAAATGACAAACAGATGTCAAAATGAAAATTAAATACAATAATTATACAATACCACAAGGGTCAAATAAGTATTAGGACATTGTCAAGTGGTCCTTTGCAAAGTGATTTTTAATCATGACGCTGGGGTCAACATTGGCACCGCCCTAAGGTAACTTGAGTTCCGTTTATGTTTAATTTTAATACTGTCTCCAAACAAATATACTCGCATGCTGGTAGGTTTGATTTTTTGCGAGTGAAATTTTATGGTTTTCCTTTACCAAATGTGTTATAATAATGTTTTCATGGTTACAATTGTGAACCCCGTGGTTAACTGTTTTCCCTTTTATTTATATAGTGAAAACATTATATTCTCCTCCGAAACCGCAATGCCCATAGTTTTGTTTTTTGGCACTAAACATACAACATCATATGGTGGTCCTATACCAAGTTTGTTTTCAATCATGTCAAAACTGGCTTTACTCGATAAGATTCATTTTTTCTCTTATAATTAGTGTTCATAATGTAAACTTAGAACATAATCGCATGCAACTAAAAGGCCCATATGTTTTGGCATTTGGCATGTACACTCGTATTATGATGCTCTACAAAGTTATTTGGCATTATAACCATGGGGTCAAACAGGGCTCGTGCTGTGATTACCTGTTTCCATTATATGAACACATAAAAGCTACACAAAATAAAATAAGAAATCACAAGACAAAGGCGTCTGGTATTGTTATGTAACATCATACAATCGTCCTCTATCAAGTGCGTTCAAATTATTCCCGTTATTACAAAATTGTCCTCAACTTTTTTTACCGTTTTTCTTTATAATTAAAATGATGTTTTTTTTCACATTCCAATCTTAACCACGTTAAAACAGTGACGAAAAGTTTGATAACGGGCAAGGGTGCGTACTGGTTGCATATAATGCCACCAACATAAATGTCACTTTATTTTAAACTATAATCCTATAAGTTGAGGTTAGCGACATTAATACTGTTATACAGAAATAAACAAGGAAAATACTATTATTTTTAAGCGGTCGGGGGACCCTAATCTTATCATCAACAGAAGTTTGAAACGAACGCACCATTAAATGTATACCTCCGTATCTAGCGTAACCTGATATCATACACACAACCAGATGACGCATCCGTGATAAAGTTAATTAACCAATCAATGTTACTAGACATTCATGGTTACAATCTACTATATAAACAAGAGAGCCTCTAGAGTTTAAGTCCATCAATTATTGATGACTTGATAAATTGACCTTGTTTATCACCCACTTAAAACGGATTCAAACATGGTCTCGAAAGTTTGCCAATTTGAATATTCTAGCACAGTTTCATAAATATTGAGGCATGCATCTGTATTAAGTAACGTTACAAGGTTTCAGTAAGATTTTACTTGGTGGTCTAGTTTAAGGACCCACTTGAGCTAGATTTAAAATTTGCTTAGACATTGCCAAGCTTAACATTTTAACCAAGTTTTATTTAGATTAAAATGTATATAGTTATTCCGGTATGGTCTTAAAGTATGGTAAAGGTGACTATCTTGTTTGACCTTGCGACCTAAGATTAAGACAAACATGACCTAGATTAACACGCTAGCTGTTTTCTTTAGAAAGGTTAGTTTGACATGTAAGTTTGAAAATAACAACTGTAATGCATTTATACGGCAATCGCATAAACCGGGAAGAAATGAGATTCACCTTTGATGTTTGTAAGAGACGAATCCAAACCTATTTCGTTTCTTCACAATGAAATAAGAACTAGAACATTTAAATATGCAAAGAACAATTCAATTGACAAATATAATTGTCAAAACGTGGTTTTATTATATGTCTTCAATTTCTTACATTCACTGGCAAGAAATATAAGATGCATAACACAATATCCATCTGTCTTATCGCGGCCTACTAGAGTCATAAGATTTCAGCCAGACACTGCAGTTTTCTGTTCGTCCAGTGCTTACGACACATACAATTAATACAAAATATAACTTTCATATTTAAATGTATGTTGAAAATATACACAACATAATTGGCAATCAATTTATATTGTGAAGTTAAAACGATGTTCGTGATTCGTGAATTTGTTTGCGCAGATAATGAACTCATTATCGTTATTCATCTACGCATTTAACAACGCGATACAATAGTTGAAAAATAACGTTAACATATGCAATGTTGGCCAATCTCATGCACTTGGATTGCTTTTTTATAGTACTCAACACATCAGATGTAAATGTGAGATTCGACATGTCTTTACATTTATTGAATCCATAGTTGTGTGCATCTCCATGACGATTACTCAGTACTTTAGTTGTTTTCAAGTTAGACATTAGTCACCGTATTTGAATACATGAGTAGAGGACTTCAATAAGCATTGGTCTCATATGATTGCATGTTTCCGATACGGTCTTCGTTCCTTTGTATACTAACTAGGGTTACGTTTCGACATATAAGTATAATGGTTTGATCAAGCAGCAAATCTTCTGGGATCAATTAAGACGTTCTTATAGCATTCACCTACAATAGTGCATAAACATCGTTACAAGCATCGACAAAATTAGAATTTAAATAACACTTATAATTGGTAAAAATTCAGCTTTCTAACAAAATACAATAAGATACTTTTATGAAGTTTAAAATGTTTAAAAAACAATATTATTGAATAACATTCACGTAAGTAGAGTACAGAAACTTTGCAGAAGTGGTTTTTTACAAAATTTAATAATCCACTTGCGAGTGAAAACTCTGGAAGGAGTATAAGGTTTGAGAAACATGTATCTTGCATGACTGTTCAGACAAATCCCATTTCGTATCCTCACAGTATGTTGTGGTTTCATCTACGTTTATGGAAATTGCATTCAAATCGCGCATGGTGATCTGAATAGAGTTCATGTGAAGAAAATGAAAGTCTTATTGACAAGGCTGTTTATTAATAGTAAGATTGAAAAGAACTACATCAAGAACGTGTAACACCAATACACTCCCAATGTTTTTTCTTTTTTCAATACGCTTACACTATATTAATGTTGAGGGGTTTGGTGTTATACATTGTCGGGCATTGCCATTCGATGAACAAGGTCACTATTTCGAAATACTGATACTTATGGTAAAACAAATTGTATATGTCGACTATATTTCTGGAGATTAATTATTTTTTATTTTGTAGCACACTCCCATAAAGTGTAATTTAATTCACAATACTTTGTGAATTATGTATGATCTCTCAATATCAAATATTAATAAAAGTGACAAGCGTATATGTATAGTACGTACTATATCAGTGAATTATATTACATGTTAATCATAAAAGACGCACTGCAAATAAAGTAAGCCCCTTGTCAATATTGTGACGAATATAGAACGAATGCGAGCGGACAGTGACATATAGGTTTGATTAAATTAGCGTCTGTTTTGCACATTTTTACCATTTGATTTGTATCTCACTGTTTGGCGATTGATCACTTGCAATAAATAGAGGTCCGCAGTCATAAGTAATGTTTCCCTCCATCTTGCGCAGCTGAAGTTTCACTGCATGTGTATTTTATCTAATAAGTTATACACACGTTCTCTCATGATTATCTCATTTCTGATAACTTGAATCAATACAAACAGGATAGATGTTCAGAGCATAAAGCATGATACACACCGATGCCAGTGTAATAGCAAGTGTTTATTAATTCTAAACATAGCCAATTTTACGGATACATTTGAATTGTTGTTGGTGTCCGTAAAAATGTGTATCAAGAAAGATGCATTAGTTAACAAATATGATAAACCAACCGCTGAACATCTCTCTGCTTAAGTTTCGTCAACGTGTGTGTTTTGTAATCAAAAGCCATATACATCAGTAGCAGTCAGTTCACAATATAGCGTTTACTCATGCAAATTAAATGCTATTCACATTAAACTAATCGGTATAAATTCACGAATTTCTCAGTGTATCAACATGAATGCATGCCTTTTTGCAGTTCGCTGCTGCTAGTGTAAATTACAATAATAGAAGATGTTTGCCATGATTTCTCAAACATCGTGAACAAACACTTATGCGATATCTTCTTTGAACACATGCGTTAATATGTTTTGATATTCGTCGTTGTGTTTTGTATTAAGACAACTTGTGATAAATATTATTAGTAGTATAAGCATATCATATTAATGTTCTTTATGTGTTATATAGTATGTATGTAAAGGGAAATAAACATGTACAATCGAATAAAAAGTATAATTCATAAATCAGCAGTTTTTCAAATATTTTCCTTAATCTGTTTATTAAAAATATGTATGGGGTGTTTATTCACACTATAAATAGTATATGTGCATTTCATGCAAAAAAATACATTTTGGTAGCATCTCCCAATATATCCACAGCGACTTAAATGCTCACATAAAAATTCAATTACAGATAAGGTGTCTTAGCGTCTAGGTCTTATCAATACCAAACCAATATCAACGTCGACTCTTTGCATGTAAATCACATATTATTCAGTAAATGATATTCAGACCAAATGGGATTCAGCCAATTTCTCAAGAATTACGTCGTCCTATTCTTTTTTATTTGTGGATTGCATGTTTCATGTTTAAAACTAAAATCAAGGTAAACTTTGAACAAAAAAATGTAATTAGGATTTATTAAATTCAGTATAAAAACGTCGTTATAAACGGTGATGTGTTTTAATCTCATAATAATAATAATAATACTTGGATTAATATAAAACTTTAAATAAGAGCATACGGAGAACACAATATTTATATCCAACAAATAAATAAGTCAACATTTGTGTAAGTAAAAGTGGTTTCAACAAACAAACAAAAAACAGTTATACCTTATTGTTATCCATAAAACACTATTCTGCCACAAACCTTATCTAACGGCATATGGAAAAATGAAAGTGCAGTCGGTTGATGTCTATGTTTGTACTTATTTAAAGGTTATCAGCCCACGCTATATTTTAAATTTGCTCTGAGAGCTTAATGTTCAGATCGATTGGCTCCTGATTTTCCACAAGACAAATAATTTCAATTTCTCCTTAGATATCAAAGACATCCAAGATGAAGGCTTTTAATGCTGAAGGGAATAAAGACGTTATTTTGAATATCGAATTTTACCTTCAGCTACAAATATCAATCCGGTTAAGCAAATCACGTGGTTTGGAAAGAAGCGGTGCAAACCAAAGATAGTAATTGTGTTGTTTATGTTTTATACATTCCAAAATTAAGAGCATTGAATGGAAATCAATTGTTTAAAAGTTAAGGATGATACCTCATGGGTCAGGAATACTACAACTACTATTATTGCTACCACTACTTCTACTACTACTACTACTACTACTACTACAACTACCACTACTACTTCTACTACTACTACTACTACTACTACTACTACTACTACTACTACTACTACTACTACTACTACTACTACTACTACTACTACTACTACTACTACT
>VMBQ01000026.1:260433-272460 GCA_007657795.1 Dreissena rostriformis | reverse complement strand
TAAACAATAGGAAATCAAGAATAATGGTGTGTGTGCTCTGCACAACCCCTTTCTTCAAAATGTCCAGTTGACACCTCCTATAAGCTTGTAGATATGTTCCGGACACTATTTTGGTACAAACATTAACAATTTCTCTTAAATAATGGAACAGGAGCAGGAGTTATGGATCGTTAGCATTTTCCCTTAATGAGATCTAGGTATCTATACAGTTTAAGGGTGATATCTCTTTTAGTTTTTGAACTATTATCCGGATACAATTGCAGTACAAAAGTGAACAGAAAGTACTCTAAACGTATTGAATTTTTTTTATGGATATTGTTAATTTCACACCCCTTTAATCAGATATACGTACCTATACACTTTCAAGTTGAGTCTTTTAAGTCTTGGACTTATGTTCCGCACACAATTTTAGAACAAATATTAACAAAGCGCAATAACTCAAATCTAGGGAGGCAAGAGTAATAGTGCGTGTGCACTGCACACTCTCTCAATGATATTTTCTTACGTATACAGTGTTCAAATTTATGTATTTTTTAATGTCGACGTTTGTTCTTGACAACATGTAAGAACACAAATTACAAAATGGCAATAATTATAAAACTATGTGAGCAAGAGTGATAGTGATTGTGTACTGCACATCCTGTTAATGAGATATACCTACCGACGAAGTTGATCCCATCTATAGTTTACAAAATATGCTATGTACAAGAACTACGCCGTCTCACAACTAGACTCCCCCCCCCCGCTTACAACTTCCTTGTTTGGGGGTATAATGTTTAGACGGTATGTGATTGTGAAAGAATTTTAAATGTGTAAGCTTTGTTTGACCCGATTAGCTTATTCCGGGATATGTGTATTCCATGTTATAATGCCAAGTTGGATCGATACGACTATGAAACACGTCATATGAATCTCATTATCCTAATGAATAACTTTATATAATGCCACATGTATGTTATAATTTGTTTTTCATATATTATAGCATCGTGACGTAAACGCCCCACGTTTTTGCGTAATATATGACAGTCCATAATAGCCAAACGTTATGACCTGCAGAAGGTACGGGCAAAATACGTTCTAAAATGACACGTTTATGTGGCATTACGGATAAACAAGCATTAAACGTCAATTTTCGTACGCAAGCTGTTATAGGTCACATTTGTTTTCGTACAATAAAAAAACATTATTGGAACTATTATGTTTAGGGTAAATTTACTGTCATGTACGTGTTTAGTCCAGATATAACAACTGTATCTATACAGATCCACAATTGTTTACTGATTGATTAAGCGAGTGTGCTTAATGTCAGTAAAAGGGAGAGCTCCAATTTATCACAATACATGTTAATATGACTTTGGCCAGAATTAGAGTATTCCATAAGTTCCCATTAGTAAAGTTATTAATGTACTGAACATCGAATTTGTTTTAACGAACATTTTTGTTAATATGTGCTTTTTGTATAAGGCTATGTCACGTCATTGTCATCCATTTACTATTACGAGTGTATACATTTTTTTTATTTTTTTAGTTTTAAAACCCGAGAGAGCATTGATGATTTCTTATGCAAGTTGGTTTGCGTTAGCCTCATATGTCCAGAGCAATTGTTCCTTATTTAATGAATCATACAACACGAAATATGCACAAGCAGGACACGACAACGAAAAAAAAATACATCCAGTGATTATAACGATAAGCAATATGGATAACCGTGATTGTTGTGACATTAAATCTGCTTCTTTCTATTATAATTTAATTATGAAGTGTAAAATGTACAACATACTTTTGATGTGTAAATCAAACATCTACGAGAGGTAGTGCCAATTGTTAAATTCTAAAGATCGTTAGAACTGTTTGCATTTTGCAACCCCTCCCCAACCTTCTTAACTAGACACCTCAAGTAAATGTGTAGTGTAGTTCATACACTGTAGTCTCATATGGGCTAAGAATCGATCGCAACATTATGTTGGAGTAGCCTTTGTCAATTTGAAAATCCTGTATAGTTACACCGATTTATCATATTAGAACGTATGACTTTCAACCGGCATAACAATCTCAATACATTGGTTTGACAGTTTCTCGGCGATGACCAGAGCTTTAATCATTCGTTGTCGTGTACTTTATGTCTACGTCTTTGTCACTTGCCCTAAATCAAAGCCTAAAATTGTGACCTTAAATGTATCTCCTGATAACGTTTTAAGTAATACATAATAATACATAAAGTATTATTATGTATTACTTAAAACGTTATCAGGAGATACATTTAAGGTCACAATTTTAGGCTTTGATTTAGGGCAAGTGACAAAGACGTAGACATAAAGTACACGACAACGAATGATTAAAGCTCTGGTCATCGCCGAGAAACTGTCAAACCAATGTATTGAGATTGTTATGCCGGTTGAAAGTCATACGTTCTAATATGATAAATCGGTGTAACTATACAGGATTTTCAAATTGACAAAGGCTACTCCAACATAATGTTGCGATCGATTCTTAGCCCATATGAGACTACAGTGTATGAACTACACTACACATTTACTTGAGGTGTCTAGTTAAGAAGGTTGGGGAGGGGTTGCAAAATGCAAACAGTTCTAACGATCTTTAGAATTTAACAATTGGCACTACCTCTCGTAGATGTTTGATTTACACATCAAAAGTATGTTGTACATTTTACACTTCATAATTAAATTATAATAGAAAGAAGCAGATTTAATGTCACAACAATCACGGTTATCCATATTGCTTATCGTTATAATCACTGGATGTATTTTTTTTCGTTGTCGTGTCCTGCTTGTGCATATTTCGTGTTGTATGATTCATTAAATAAGGAACAATTGCTCTGGACATATGAGGCTAACGCAAACCAACTTGCATAAGAAATCATCAATGCTCTCTCGGGTTTTAAAACTAAAAAAATAAAAAAAATGTATACACTCGTAATAGTAAATGGATGACAATGACGTGACATAGCCTTATACAAAAAGCACATATTAACAAAAATGTTCGTTAAAACAAATTCGATGTTCAGTACATTAATAACTTTACTAATGGGAACTTATGGAATACTCTAATTCTGGCCAAAGTCATATTAACATGTATTGTGATAAATTGGAGCTCTCCCTTTTACTGACATTAAGCACACTCGCTTAATCAATCAGTAAACAATTGTGGATCTGTATAGATACAGTTGTTATATCTGGACTAAACACGTACATGACAGTAAATTTACCCTAAACATAATAGTTCCAATAATGTTTTTTTATTGTACGAAAACAAATGTGACCTATAACAGCTTGCGTACGAAAATTGACGTTTAATGCTTGTTTATCCGTAATGCCACATAAACGTGTCATTTTAGAACGTATTTTGCCCGTACCTTCTGCAGGTCATAACGTTTGGCTATTATGGACTGTCATATATTACGCAAAAACGTGGGGCGTTTACGTCACGATGCTATAATATATGAAAAACAAATTATAACATACATGTGGCATTATATAAAGTTATTCATTAGGATAATGAGATTCATATGACGTGTTTCATAGTCGTATCGATCCAACTTGGCATTATAACATGGAATACACATATCCCGGAATAAGCTAATCGGGTCAAACAAAGCTTACACATTTAAAATTCTTTCACAATCACATACCGTCTAAACATTATACCCCCAAACAAGGAAGTTGTAAGCGGGGGGGGGGAGTCTAGTTGTGAGACGGCGTAGTTCTTGTACATAGCATATTTTGTAAACTATAGATGGGATCAACTTCGTCGGTAGGTATATCTCATTAACAGGATGTGCAGTACACAATCACTATCACTCTTGCTCACATAGTTTTATAATTATTGCCATTTTGTAATTTGTGTTCTTACATGTTGTCAAGAACAAACGTCGACATTAAAAAATACATAAATTTGAACACTGTATACGTAAGAAAATATCATTGAGAGAGTGTGCAGTGCACACGCACTATTACTCTTGCCTCCCTAGATTTGAGTTATTGCGCTTTGTTAATATTTGTTCTAAAATTGTGTGCGGAACATAAGTCCAAGACTTAAAAGACTCAACTTGAAAGTGTATAGGTACGTATATCTGATTAAAGGGGTGTGAAATTAACAATATCCATAAAAAAAATTCAATACGTTTAGAGTACTTTCTGTTCACTTTTGTACTGCAATTGTATCCGGATAATAGTTCAAAAACTAAAAGAGATATCACCCTTAAACTGTATAGATACCTAGATCTCATTAAGGGAAAATGCTAACGATCCATAACTCCTGCTCCTGTTCCATTATTTAAGAGAAATTGTTAATGTTTGTACCAAAATAGTGTCCGGAACATATCTACAAGCTTATAGGAGGTGTCAACTGGACATTTTGAAGAAAGGGGTTGTGCAGAGCACACACACCATTATTCTTGATTTCCTATTGTTTATAGTTGTGGACTATTGTTAATTTCTGTAATTAATTATATTTTGCCTGGAGCATCTGTCGAAAATTATTTGAGATATTAACCTTGCATTTCATACGTAGCAATATGTCATTGACGAGGTGCGGGACACGAACCATACATCTTGCAATCCTTGTTTCCCAGACTCCGCCCTTTGTTATTTTTTTGAATTAACTATTGCCCGGAGCATACCTCGAAATGTTAAAAAGGTATCAAATTAAATCTTCATAGTAAGAGATATCTCATAAACAGTTTTGCAGTACGCAAGCACCATAAATCTTGCTCCCATATTGTTAGAGATATATCTCTTTGTTATAATTTGTTTTTTAGTTTCAATTTTAAAATAATGCATACTGCATAATTTTAAGTTCAGTTTGGTTAAAAACAAAAACTTTAAAGCACGAACAGTAAGAGTGCCCTTTGTAAAGGTGCGTACGTATTTTGCTGCGGTATTTGTCTTGAAAATTAAAAGATGAATGCATTTGAAACTTATAAGATAGCTAGATTTCGTTTTGCATATGTTCAATGCAAACGATCTATAATTCATGCTTTTATACTTTTAAAGTTATTGCCCTTTTCTATTGTTTTCAAGTCAAATATTTCCGGAGCGTGAGAACGTGGCTACCACATACAATATAACCTATATGTATACTCAAGATACACATCTGTATTGTCTTGGTCGCTGTTGCTTATAGTTTGCCATTTCATTTTGCATAATTACATTACGGATCTACGTCATCGCTGTGAAGTCTTACAAATAACATGACGCCTACCTACTAGGCTTAACGATGGTCGTAATTGCTTTCAAATGTCTCACCGGTCATATAATATTCTGATAAACAAAGACCATACGTGTAACCACAGTGGCATGAATTGATTTATGGAAATGTCAATTTCAATCGAAAAGTAAGAAAACATGTCAACATATTAACATGTGACAAACCCTATAATCTTTTGTTATTTTATGTCAGCTGTACAATGTTAAATAATTCACAATGAAATATACGATTTCTAAAACCGCTTTGGCTTTATATGAATAATTTAGCTCACTGTGATAAGTTAACCTATCTTCAGCATAACGTGTTCATAGTGAGCGTGTGTGATTATAGAGTACGCGTCGTTGGTCAACGTCGTCAGTCGTTCGTTGTCAACCCTTTCTTTCTGAACCCTTTAAAAGCCACATTTATTTGCTTAACATCATTAAATTTGCTCACATAAGTTGACATCGTAATATCTGTGTGAACACTCTTAAAATAAAATGATTGCCCAAATTAACCTAAAATCTTCGAAGACGATTTACTGCAGTGATATCTCGGCCGATTTTGAAAATAATTTTGTTTTCTAAAAATACGGAGCAAACGGTTTGGGTACATTTGCTCATATAAAGGCATGAAATCTTTTTTGTTAAATGATGTATCGGTCCATTTTGGCAATGGTTTCGTTCAAGCGAGAAATTTGACCGCCAGATGGTTGCGGTGGTTGGCAGTTTCCCATATATGGCTATAGGGAAACCATGTGAACACCAATAGAAGCCACATGCTATGTCCCGTCATAATGAAACTTGCCCAGAACATGTGATATTCAATCGATACCTTAACCGAGTTCGAACAGGGTTCCAGTTGGTTAAAAACATGGCTACGAGGGTACGAAAGCGTTTGGGTTATTTGACTGAGGTGAAATCTTTTGAACACATAAACAGTTAAAAACACTTCGTAATTTAGAAATATGTAATACGGTTGATCTTAGATATTTAGCCATTGAGTAATTTAATTACAATTTAATCATTTTTTATTTTTATTTTTTTATTTGAATTGTTGTGCTATAAAAGCAAAGTATATTTACACGTGTGGGTTGTGTGATTATTTGCTTGACTCAATGGTAGGTGTTGCATGAATTGGAAGTTCTTTAAACTCCTTTGCATTGAACTTTCCCATTCGTCACCCAAGTTTTAATCTTTTGTTGATGTGTAATTCCGCATTAGCTGTATAGTCTGGTATTGTAGAGGCAAATGGTAATTTACATTACATAAAAATAGGCGGGCAATAATTTCTCTCCTGATAATGTTTCTAGAATTTCATTATTCCTATATATTGCCTTGTCAGATTGTGTTACATAAGATGTCACCAACAGTTGAGTCCCTACGTGTCTGCGGTGAACGACCTGGGGTCTTTAGTCGGCTTGTTTTGTCATTTCGTGCTTTTTATTTTATATCGTTCACTCTTTTATTCGGTGTGAGTTTCACCGTTATAAAAGTTTGTCTAAATTGTGGGCACACTATTTGTTTTTTGGTGTTGAAACATATATATGGATAAACTAATTGTAAATGTTGTTTTCCATTAACGCTCTTATTGCTCATGACTTTAAACACTTTTGTCCAAAAGAAAGTCAAGCATTACCCACTAAAGTAAATAAAACATTAAATGTTTGGTAATCAAAGACATGAATTGAATTCAATATTGTGACTTTGATGTAAAACAACTGACTTAATTTATGTTGACACTATTTGACAGAATACGTTAATGTCAAACTGACATTCATAGCCTCGGACATTTTGATTGAAAAAAAAGTAATTGCAGTATTCACAATACATATATCATGAGATAATAATCTATACGTTTATGTCGAAATAATAACTGTTTTCCATAGTACGCTTTCTGTCCAGATGTCATCCAAAGACAGCTTATGTGTAGATAAACGCCAGGAAGACAATGTACTGTTAATGGGGTAATCGTGTTACTTTGAATTTATAATTAGCAAGAATGTGCTTACCATTATGGTATTAACCTGTAATTAACGTACCTATATTCCGATTTTAGTTGCTATTGCAATATCAGATCGGACTAGGTAAAAATCACAATTTGAACCATACACATTTTTCAAGTTGAGTTTATCACAGCAATTGTATCTGGTTATCTGGATCCTATATAATCTATTCCGTGTTACATGAACATTGATAAAGTAATGTAACCTTCAATTTAAAGTCAATATTTTAACCTGACAAATTCATGTTGTGAGGAAAATTATATTGACTAAATGCTGTTAACGTTTATGTAATGATCTAAACGTCAGTTGGAATATGCTTTGGACATTATTGGAATTGAAATATAGACTGCAAGCTTACTTGAACAAATATGCACGCTGACTTTCTACTTTCTTCTTCTGACATTTAAAAACGTTTTGAGTATATGACTCTGGAAGTGATTTATGTTAAATCTCCAGTTTGTTCGCTTGCATTTTCCCATTCATCATTGCTCGTGATCAACATCATTAAAATAACGATATTGCTTTTTGCGCACCCATCAATGTATTTACATTTGCATTTAGATTTTAAAGACAATTATTTTAGACGCGTTCTTGAAAAATGCATAAGATCGTTGTCAAGCCCATTAATAATGAAGTGACGGCATGCGTTTTAAAAGGTTTCAATTTACACGAGTTTTGGTCTACTTTAAGAAGAAATAGTAAACAACTACGATGGCCGTTTTATAAAATGATCTCTCTTATAAAGTTGTTTGTTAATGTAATTGATATTTTATTTGTACTTTTTTACTTTTACATTGCACATTATACATTTGATAGCAATCGAATATATATTTGGTGTTTATTTCACTGTTGATATGGTTTTATTGAACTATGAAAAATTATATGCCCAAAAGTCAATCATGTTTGTGTTCTCAGTTATTATGAACAAGCGTTAATCGAAGAGCGTTTAGTTACTGCAGAACATACCGGACCCGCTAATACAAGTTGAATCTGCTCCTAGTGATCTTAGAAAGTAGCAATGCAGTTTACACCAAATTAGTTTGTTATTTAATTGTTATTAAATATTTTATTTTTATAAAAATGTTATTATTTGACACTTATACGCTAAACACGTATTACAGGTGTGTACTGTGTGCGTCATATAAACAATGTTTACCAACCAGTACAAGCATTAAACGTTCCAAACAGCTGACGGTAAAATGAATTACCTTAAACAAATCGAAACGATATATCTTCTGTTCAAATATTTTCAATAGTGTCAATTCATGTATTTGTGTAAAAGCTGCACATTTTGTATAATCAATACTATCGCAACTTTACAGAAATATGTTGACTATTGATATATCGGCTGTAGCCAACTCTCACGCTTATTATTTATCCAGAATTTTGAACATTGCAAAAGTCAGTAATATCTTTGTTTGGTGTTTACACATTATCAGTTGCGCGTTTTGATAATTGCCCTTAACCTTGAAAGTTGTTAACGCAATATTGTTAAGCTAGGTGATTGTACTGCAAATAACTAAAACTCTACCATGTCGTGTGAGAGTTGTTATGTACAGAATTTTTATATTTCTGTATGTGTCATTTAAACTTAACCCTGTATTTAACATAATAATATTGTCGTTTTGACTTGTGACTTCTAACTTGTGTACTATGTATGTTATTTAAAAAAATGAAACAAATAATAATATTCGTACTAGTTAAAGTATACTAAAGTATACTAATTTACATCCAATAAACGTATTTTCGGATACTTCAAGTAATTTAATACGTTGTAAATATTTGATGTGTCATGATCTAGAAGGATAAAGTATATGATGGGAAAACAGCGTTTAAACAGTAGTCCAGTTTACCAACTCACACGTTTACTTGGATAGCTGCTTTACGAGAGAACAGACGATTAACTGTTGACATTAACTTGTATGGTATATGTATATCAATGAGTTACTTAACCCAAACTTTCAATTCAATTCTCTGTAAATCATAGTAATTGCATTACTTTTGAATATGAAATATATGTAATAATGCTATACCTTTATTCTTTATTCACACGTTGTGCGTTTGCATTAACATACATCGTGTGCTAGGACATTAGGTAATCTACTTACATCCTATATTTCATAATCTAGGTATACCTATCATGTCGTTTGTTTCTATCAACATGCTATATAAACTATTGTTTGATCAATTGTTATGTTTCAGTCTTTTTACATACTCATGCTAGTGGAAAATGGTGCTTTAATGAAAACATACCAAGCCATAAAGGTTTGTTCAGTTTAATTGTCGTTTTAGGCTTATGCTCCATAGTAAAATGATTAGATTACATACATGTATATATTTAAACTGTAATTCGTGGTTAATTGTAATAATGTTTCTTTTGTTTGTGTCATTATAATTATAATTTCAAATCATGTGAAGACAATTTAAACCACTAGAAAGCATGATCGTGTACGATAGTTTTAACTTTATCAAAAAGCTTATGTATACGAATATTTAAAAATGTCCATCAATAAAATAAAAACGCAAGTAAACAATACAGACTTTGTTAATGATGTCTCATTGTTCGTAAGGTTGAACTGGGATCATCCATCAGTGAATAATAAGGTGATTTATGTGTAAGCCCCCATGGAGTCGGAGGCATTAATAATTGCATTTGTCCGTCGGTATTTCCGTACGTACGTTCGTAAGCAATTGTTCGCGACGAGTGATGGCGGAATTAGTGCCCTTTTTATGTGTTCCGATGTAGAATATATAGTTAATGTGTCTGTGCCCAAACATGTGTTGTATGGGCTTATGTCTTTAACACATGTCTAGTAATATATATATATCGCTTACATCGCTTCAGTCTTACACATTACATCAACATATCATGTAAAGTAAGGAAATACAATCGAAAGGTTACTGGTCGAATCTTATGTCAACATTTTATCTGTTTAATTAAAACATTATTTCATGCCGAAATAAGGTCAAACAATGCCTATATTTCTAAAGTTCATGTTTAAGACTTGTTCTTCTCACATTCGAACTGATTTTTAATTAATGCTCTTTTAGTTCAATATTTTAACCTAGCCTAGTTTTGCTCCTCCTTCTACATTTCATTTCGCTGTCTTGAATATAAAGCCGTTAAAAGGCATTTGGTTTCGGCTATTGAACTTGTGAAACGATAAACGGAAAACTCAGTTCCGATGGACGTCTGGGATACATTGATTCAATCTATTTGTGTCATCTGACAGCACAATTTGGTAATGCTACGCATTAACGTACCCACCATGTGTTCAAAGTTGTATAAACAAACTATTTATGGTAACTTCATAGGGACGACAATAAAGGAACACCACTAACATAAGGTCACACAGAGTTTACAAAAACACACGCACACATATACATGGTATTTAAGCGAGTTTGTTTATTAATAGTACTAAGTTAAAACTTTTTAATAGAGATGAAAAATGTGCCAAGAATAAGGTTCATGTCTTGTTACTATTATGGTCTGTTTTCATATAAGTGATTTTAATGTTTATAACATTAAACATGTATTCGTTTCGAATCGAGTTGTTTTTGATGCAAATAAAAGCATTTGACGATATAAATGAAGAACCTATACAATTTCATGCCGAGTAATTGCGAGTTAGCGTTTTGGAAATTTGTAAATTATCTTAAAGTATGAATATGAATTATTATTGTCTTTCGTACGAACACTAAATGCGTATAAGTCTTATGACGAAATGACACACTTTACCAGCAACGAATGACGTTGGATGAATTGATGTGTGATGTTTGAGGATATTAAAACAATCAAACCTGTCTTGAATTCGTCTCAAAGGATGTTGCATGGACTTTTCAAAAACGGAATGTTCTTAAAAATGGGAGTGGAGCAGTTTGAAATAAGAAATTAGAAGACCATCTATCCTATTAGTTCAACTTGGAGAGAATCAAAGCTAGAACGATATAAAATGTCAGAACAACCGCTACCCAGTAGTAAGTAGATATAACAGACTTATAACAACTTCGAAATATAAATTATTCTCATTTGATCGGATTTGCTCTGGAGGAATTTTTATACAATAAGTGGAATTGAATACTATTTAACAAACAAATAATTGAATGAAAATCAATGATAACAAAATACAAATTGTTATGGTACGATAAATGAAACAAAAGCAGGTGAAAACGCTATTTTATATTTAAATTTAAAGATTTGGAGATATGACGTCATCTAGATATTCAGATTGTCATGCGATTTCAGACAACAAACTGAATTCGAAAAAAATAAGAAACAAATATTTGGTGTCAAAACATCCGATAAATGTTTTTCTTTGACAAACAATATTTTTATTTTACTTTGTACCTTTAAACGACCCTTCATACTGATTATAAACGAATAACGTTGACAAGACTTTGTACTATTCTCCAACTATTGAAATTATGGCACCCTTTCATTTAGGAACATATGGCGAACTGTGTAGACAACACACTATAGGGCGTGATGTTAACAGTTGCAGACCCGTCTTACTTATTGTCTACACTTAAGAGAGTTGTTTGTTCACTCAAGTGGTTATGTCCTAACAAGGAATGATTTCTAGTACATGCAACTAGCCAATTGTAAGAATACTTTCATTTATAATAATGTTTTAGAGTTCAATGATTGTGTATTATTTCACAATGATGTGTCGTTTTTCCGATTCGTAAAGGTCGTAGTTTAAAATGAGTGATTATAATATCAAACTTTGTGAAGGTGGCAATCAAATTTTAAGAATCAATTATGTGCTACTTATTAAATATCTCATCTTTTTTTAAATCAAACAGGTCTCATAAAC
>VMBQ01000026.1:199504-260333 GCA_007657795.1 Dreissena rostriformis | reverse complement strand
ATTTGTATATATGATATTTAAGCGGTAGTTCATTCTTTAGTTAATGTGTGAAAAACGTAAAATGTAATATAAGTGTAAGACGAACATGTAAACTTAACGTACAAAGATTCAATCCTGGATCGCCGCCGCTCAAATAACAACACTAATATGTGTTAGGGAGAATGATGTATGGCACTCTTTACTTGGGACATTCATGGTTTAAGTACCCAATAACATATACCTCTTTAACTACTTTGGCTTGAAAATGCAACACGTTAAGTGTTTGTAATGAGAAATGAACACATAATGTAGAGCTGTCATGTGTGTTCTGTTTTATGTTAATTATTTGACTACGCGTGAGGCCCTTACAATGAGTGCATTTTTCAGAGATTAGCGCGTTAGAGACTTATATTACATGTGATTCGACCTTCTGGTCTTTGGCTCCAATAATTATGATATTTTGTTATGTTTGCTTTCTTCAGTGTTTCAATTTAGCATCATTACTATATTATTCAAATCAATGTATGACAATGCGCATTCTATATCCAGCTTTATAAAATATCAAAGCCCATCTATTATGTAACAATTCATCACTGTTCTAATAAAGCCTACATACAATAGAAAGTGAATTTCCATACCAATGTAGGATTGCGAGTTAAGGAGGGCAGTACAATAGAATCGTAAATAAGCGACGCAATAACAGTTTAACAGTTTTTTTTTCCCGGGGTTTTAAGTATCTTCTTCTCTTTATGCCGTTGGGTACTTTGTGTCTACTTTACTGGATAAATGTATGTCTATTACTGTGTTAAGTCAACATGAAATAAAATTACAGGGGTTTTAAAAGGTGGCATGTCCCCGACTAGTTAACAGTTAGGTTGTATTTACTGTATGCTGTACTTGAAGCACCAATCCATATTAAGTTTATTAGGTCATTGTTTATTTTTAATCTATAATAAATGGTGCAACGTTGTTTTGGTTTTCCATACAGAATTTTATTTATCTTTACAAGATGGTATTTTTATTTGGTAGATCGGTAGCTTTAATAACTTGAGTGTGTAACAATTACAACGCCTTGCCAGTTCAGTTGTTTAGGTCATAATGACCTTCAAACAATCAACGTTACTTCTACAGTCAGGGAGTTAATCACAATGCTCGGAAACTTCAAATACATGATGCTTTATCTCTAACGCATGTAAATTAAGACGAAATGTAGTTCCGTGCCTAAGACAGCTTACGTTTTGTTGCTCTGGTTAATATCCGACCGTTCTGGAGTTAAATTGTAATTGAAATAAAACGTTTGATTGTTTATTGCAGCTTGATTTGAATTGCGATACTATTCGATTATGGCTAATTCACACTAAAATGTAAATAATCTGGGCCAATTTTGCTTATAAGACGACGTTAAACAGGTTTGAAACCCCCAATGCTTAAAACAGCGAAGAAACCCGTTCAAATTAGTGGAACACTCTATGGATTTGTAAGCCGTGTGGCTTAATTTGTTCTTAGTGTCACTTAATATTAACCTCACTGTTCTTTGTAACATAATATGCCACATTCTAATAGTAAACGACTTATTAACGTGAGATTGCAAACAACGAGTAGTTTGCGTTAATATGGATTTGTTCACATATTGTCGAAATGACAAGTTTCCATTTCGTGTCAATGGTTAAAAAACAATAGAAAACTGTAAATCAGGCAGTGAAACACTACCATTTACGTAGACTCATACTAAAATACAGTTTTGTGAATTAATAATCATTATTTGAAATCGATAAAATTACAAAGCATTACACACGATAAACGAGTGAATGAATTGGAATGATTGTGTTGTTAAAGTTTTCATATAGCTAATGAATCATATGAATTGGGAAATGGCAGCTGCGTTATTACACTCTGGATGGCCGAGTGGTTAATGCGTTAGCCTTTAAATCAAAAGGACACTGGTTCTGTAACGTTTCTACCATTCCTTATATATATATATACATGTTTAAGATTAATTGTAACGTCTTAAAGTCCACAGAGCTAAGCATATGTTTAAAATAGAAATGTGGCGTGTTCTGAGAAAACTGGGCATAATGCATGTGCGTTAATTGTNATATATATATGATGGCTTTTCCTCGGGCTTTCATTAGCCGCGTGATTTGATAAACAAATAATATAAATTTCCTCTATACAAGCCGGTTTCGTATGCCTTGTGCGACTTGGATCGCTTAAATCACTTGGGTGACTCGGGTCACCTCGGGTATCTTGGGTGACTTGGGTCACCTAGGGTGACTTGGGTGACTTGGGTCACCTAGGGTGTTTTGGGTGACTTGGGTCATCTAGGGTGTCTTGGATCACCTAGGGTGTCTTGGGTGACTTTGGTCACCTAGGATGTCTTGGTTGACTTGGGTCACCTAGGGTGTCTTGGGTGACTTAAGGTGTCTTGGGTGACTTGGGTCATCTCGAATGTCTTGGGAGACTTGGGTCACCTGGGTGACTTACACCTATACCAAATAGTTAAACTGGAATGGAAACCTGAGATCCGGACTTATATATGAGTTTCAAGCTTACCCAGCAAGCTATGGTATGTTATCCGCAAAGTTGCTTGGGTCAACCCCACTCAAAAAGCATCCGAAGTCACAGAGATGTCCCTGGCTCAGGCTGACCTAAGAGACCAGAAACGAGCACTGCCTAATATTACCAATAGAAACCTGTGACCCGAACAAAGGTATGAGTCTCTAAGCTACTCTGCAAGCTATGGTGTAATGCTCAAAGTTGCTTGGGTAACTTCCACTCAACAGGCATCCAAAGTCACACATAATTCCAATGGTATATGGTCTTAAATTGCCGCAGCTTACTCAACGATGTGGTCTGATCGGCAATCGAACGCAGACTGACTGCTCCCAGTAAAGCAGCGCTTTATATACTGATGGTTCACGTGACCACCTTGTTAAAGACATAACTCTACTATTTCATGTAAACACAACCCTACCGTTTCAAGCAGTAATTATAGTATACTACTTCTACATTCTGCAGTACATAATGTGCATGTTTATAACCGACTTGTATTATTAAATCATTAAATTATGTACACGAAAATACAATGATCAATCTACAATTCACACAATATTTGCGTGGAACTAACTGAAAAGATAAAGCCTTGCAAACGGGAAACGTACTTTCGTTTTGATGTAACACTATGAATGAACTCAAAGAATAATAAACCTAAAGCATAAAATACCGGCCATAATCGTCACAGTTCGACTGGGAGATCTGTTTTTCTTGTTTATTTCTTTCTAAAATTTAGTTCTTTTTATTACTGTAGAGCTTTACAGTTTCATGGTAAAATCTAGCAATTTATACACAATTATTGACACATTTCAAAATTCAATGCATATCACAATACAAATTCAACGATATGCACTAACAACTTCTGTTTTTATTTAAAATACAAACTGTTGTTGAAACCAGAATATCAAGTGATAGCGATTTAGACCAAAACTACGATGTACTATATCGAAAGAGTGGTCATTAAAGTTTCATTTATTCTTGCTATAACACATAGTCCGAATTAAGTTTTGGATTCGGTCGGTGCATGTTTATTGGAATATGGTTATAATTTACTACTTTACTGAAATATAAACAACACCGTCCGGATTGTTGTCTCCAAACTCCAGAGAGTCTAGTGTAAGACGATGTGTTTTGTCATATACATTACGTCAATCATGATACGAAATAAATTGCTAGATCAGTTGAATGAAACAAATCAGTTGACCCGGATGATTTTGTTTAAACTAATAAACTATTTGTAATAAATTATTATTAAAACAAAATCTGCAATTCTGTATGAAACATACTCAAACTGTCAATATGTTTTTGAATAATACGAGAGTTATACAGTTTTATCAATGTGCGACAGTGAAGTTGATACACAGATTGTTCGGTACAATATAAGAAATAGAAAGTCCCATTTCGGGCACAATGACTTAATAGTGACCAGCCAGGCAGCCCCAACTTTTACATGGATAACAACCATCGGCTTCGGTTGATATTTGGGCCTGGCTGGACTCTATTTTGTCATAAGGCCCTCAGAGTTTTGATTCCATTTCATAATTATACCTTAATGGAAATTTGCCTTATAGCACTGATAAGACCGCAGGAGTTTCCATGTCAACAGGGTATTTAATCAATGCTTTTTTGCTTTAAGAAACATATTTGCCATGAGTCGAGTTCCATGGAAGTCATACTATTCAACGCGACTACCCGGCTTTTGCATTTAAAGATCTTCCAAGACAAGATATATATTGATAATTGTATTTAAATAATGTAAAAAAAAAACAATTAAACGATACAGGTTTATAAGTCCAGGTTATAAAGTCATTCGAATTGGACCTTACTAAAAATGCGCTAGAGCAATCCAGGATATTTGGACTGGACACCATTAGTTTTTTCTTCACCTATACATATTCTTACTTTACTTACGGAGTATTTCCACTATACTATATAATTTTCTCGGTTGGAATTCTGTATTCAACGACTGTACAAGCATCGCATTATGTGTAAGGCATCGCAAATATCCGAGCGACATTTAGGGTAAAACTGTTTATACATTCACAAAACGCTTTCTGAAGTGTGGCGATAGTTCAAAATTGAAAAAGTATTTGTTATCAATACGTACTACATTGTATTTTGTAATCTAACATTTTAGATTAAACAGTTTCAAAATGTAAGTATGATCTGAATTAGATATACTCTGGATATAACTTGATTTAAGAGGTAGAATGTCTATGCTGTTAAAAGCATTGATTTTACATGGGTTGTTAGACAGAATGAACATTTTTGATGCGATCAAAAATAGAAACCTCCATTTCGGGCCTAAGTGAATGAAAGTGATAATTCAGGCCTCGGTCCTTAAACAATGTAGCGCTCAATGGTACATTTATATCATAGGCCCTTTTTGACGTATTTTATTTTTTAAACATGATCAATAAATTAAAATTGTTTAGTGACAAGCGATATTATATTTTACAATCACGAACGCCGCTTGTCTACGCGTTATATGTTTGGTCAAATAGTATCATCAACCTGTATAATTTCCTAGATACGCGTATTATAGAAGCAGGAACTATGATATTATGTGTATACCGGGAAACAACCGTTATTAAAAAAATCCCCTGACAACAAAACAAGAGAAGTGTGATGTTTTGTTAATTCAACCAAATAACCGGTTATACGTCATTTTTTGACATGTTTTTTGTGTGTGCAAACTGCGATTTCATGTATGATACTATGCCATGTGTAATATTTTACAAGTCACATATATCATGTTCTTGGTGTTTTTCTAAGAGCTTTCATCGCAATGATGCAGATACCATGATCATACAATACAACACTGTATATTTTGGCTTCGCAACAGATGGATAATCTTTTTCAATAAGTGACGTCTCCTGCAATAGATCAACCTTAATTTTCAAAATGCTTATCATGGTCATCATATGATTGGCCAATCCAATCGCCACGTTGCGGTATATCGTCTTTAAAAATATACTTGTTAACAACAGTATGCTCGTCAGTGTTTAGCTGTCTCAATGCCTTGCCCGTCCCACTACTGCTTCTCTTCGAGTTTGCCTTCGGGCGACGCAGGGAACCGTTGTATTGCACGTTCTCTTGTAGAGCAATATGGTGGGAATCTGTTTCCGTAAAAGTCTGATGCAGCGTTGACGTAAATCGATGAGAAACACCGTAACGTAGTTTGCTCTTTCCCAATGAATTACAGGAACAACATAACTATACTCGTTTGATGATATCAATGAAGCTTCTTCTGAACTTTTGACTCATTGCCCTGTAAATTATTGGGTTCAAACAACTGTTCACAAAGCCACAGAAATGCGTTATTAGCATCGAAAAGATGAAGTTGGATTTTCTAAGGAAACTGTCTTGTTGCAGTTGAATGATAATGCTTACAAGGTAGAAAGGAGTCCACGATGCGATGAAAGAAAGATTTTGAATATTAACAGAAACCTTTCGAGAAACATTTGTAAAACCGTAGATTAACATGGTTAAATTATTCATCAAAGTCCATTATTATGTAAATAAATTGACTAATATTCATTGTTATTTGCATATATTTAAATGACAATACTTTAATAATTGTATTAACGATGCAATTACATTCGTTTGCTATAAGAATACATGTATATAATACAAAATAGTAAATGCGGATACCAGTAAAGAGGTTTTGATTTGTATATTTGAAGATATGGGTACATGTGCAAACATATGGAAAAGCAACCTAATGAAAAACAAATACAAAATCTGTATGTGGTTCAAAAATTACTTGTAGAAAATTACATTCACTAGATGGTTACCGAACACTATTTGTAAATCATCATGTATATATACAAAGGTATTAACCTCCCGTTTATTGTCTTCTTGTCGCCTGCTTGTTTCTGTTCGAGTAATAACAGCGCTTTCTGGAAGTAATGGCTGTATGAAACTGACGGCAATCTTTACGCACGTAATCAGGATCACCGCGCTTAGGATTACGTAAATTGCACAGAACAAGACCAGGAAATAACCTGTCCGAAACTCCCCGACCCAGGCGATGTCGACATGTGTTGCTATATCGATTTCATCAAAGTGGTCATTACAGATTTCTCTTGAAATCGAATCGATTTCACTATGAATCGCGAAAAGGTAACTTTTTGCTGAAGACATAAGGTCCGCAGCTATGAATTGTAGAATCCATGTTATAGCGACAATTTTCTTTGTCCTCGATTTACTGTTAACCTTCATTGCAGACAGGGGATGAACTATTGCATAATACCTGAAACAAACACTATTTATAGTTCATCATTTATGACAGAAACTATGTCGTCATGCTATATATAACGTTTATTCTGTTGGTTCAAATATCCAAACTTCTGCATTGCACAAGTATGTACTACTGTGGCAATGAACTTAATATCTACTTCAACAAATGTGTACATCATCATTTGGTGCCGAAAACCCCCTGTTAGGAGCATAGATGCATATAAATATAATAACAAATGCGAAACATACGGATACAAACAATGTTATATCGAGTCACACACTATTCATCTAAACTACACCCCTCTTTCTTAATCGTGTATTTACCCGCCCACATTAATAACGCTTAATAATTATAACAAAACAACATGGCTTTTCATTCATAAAACTTCAACGAATTACATCAGGTTGATTGATAACAAACAAAAATCCAACATATATACATTTAATCGATGTTTGAGTGCATGTAGCATGGTTACAAATATAGCTTAAATAATTCTTAATATCGATTGTGTTTTGTGTACATGTAATATAAACTTGAATTATATTATATATGTTGTTTTGTGTTTCAATACTGTGTACTCTAAAGATATGTTTTAAACGATTTGTTGGAGCGACTTCAAGTGCGTTTATATACTTTACAATTTTCAAGCATTGTTTCGAACTATTTGCAAAACATAAGTCTTCGTCAATAGTTATCGACAAATTGACCAACCTCTGATTTCCTTTTTTGTCAAAGAAATCAAGCTGCGTGTCGTTATTTTATATCGCACCTTGCCTTGTGCAGATTAACAGTCAAAGTATATGTTTAGACAAATTATCAAGTAAATAAACAAAGCTTCACATTTGTCTTTTTACTGGTAAATGCCTTATCGCAATTTAATAGCATTTTAGCTGTTTTATATCAAGTAGGTAAAACAGAACCGTTATGATAATGGAAATTTGGGATATATCATTTATTGGTTTACATTCATGTTTATTGTACGCGGTCGTTTGCAACTACAGGCCGTATATTTTGCAATGTAAAGTGCGTTTTCATATTTGTTCGTAGCATATGCAGAGCGTCGTTTCATTCCTTTTTTTTCATAAAATGACAAGGCGCCAATTGATGGTCTTGATACTAAAAAACAGAAGCAATCTTTTAAAGTACGATATTAACAAATTAACAGCGTTAAATGAACAGAAAATTACATAGAAATTAAGTACGTCTATAGGCAATGTTACTACAATTTATCTTAGAAATCTCGTCTGACTATTAACCGCGCCTTCCTTAAACACATGTAGTTATTGAGACCAAAATCATATTATCAATTAATTATCTGTATTATATTTAATAAACAGACATGATCTTCGATTGGTGTTAAATTTAAAATTTACCGCTCTAAGGCGGTAATCCCAGCATTTGATCATTGTTTATTCCTATGATTTTGTATTGCCATGTTCTTATACGAAATTCGCCCTTGTCTTAAAATATGAATGTGTTTTTTTATCTGAATGATATTTATGTATTGTGAAATGCAAAAACAATAATATAACAATTATATTAATCAAGGCTATTGCAAATTACTTTATATAGTATAATTTATTTATTTTGTTCGAAAATGTCTACTAAATGTTGATTGTAACGTGCAAAATATACATATTGTATACATGCGGTTATTTTTTTGGTTTTAAATAACAATTGAAAATGAATATACGTTTCGTGTTTGCTGTATTGATAAACCAATTACATTTAGTATTTAAGCACCACCTAAATTACCGTATCAGTGTGAAATACTTTTAAAAGACATACTTAAGGAGTTTTTATACAGTTTATAATCTATATTATTTTAGTGTATACGTTTGCCTGTTAACGACATGATAAACAAAGTAATGTATATATACATGTGTTGTGTTTTTTCGATACAAATCAATATTATTAACAAAGTACTGTTCTATGGAGATGGCTGAGAGTGTGAGGACGCTGACAAACACGAACACCGGCAGCAGATAGTACACAACGGATCAGAGTCCGTCACTGCGGAATATGTGCCAGCTGTAGGGCGCAGTATACTCGAGCAGCTTAAGTGGCATCACCAGGGCCGCCACGAGCAGGTCAGACACCGCAAGGTTCACGATGTAGTAGTTGATCACCGTGTGCATGTTCGAGTTGATCCACACTGTCCAGATCACTAGCAGGTTTCCTAGCAACGCTAGCACTGTTATGAGCATGTATAGAACGATCATGAGTGTTGCAACCGCAGTGTTCTGAGTTAAGTCCCTATGTTATCCGTTCTGAAACATGCAACCGTCCACGTGCAATTGGTCTTTGTAGTATGAATAAGTAAGCATTGAGTTATTTACAAATGTAATATTATAATTCACAGCCATTTCGTAAGACAAATTTCCGATAATCGTTTTAAAAAAACTGCTGAAAGTACCGTCCATTACTAACACAATTGAGTTTCTCAGCTTAATGTTATGTTTTCATAGCAGCACGTTTAAGCGAGCGTCATTTTAGCGTTCTTGTTCAATATGCCCCTGGATAAATACTGCGGCTATCAAGTTCCGTTACAGGTAAATTTATCTCGTCTGCCAGCTTGTTTACGATTGACCAAAGATAAATCAGATATTATAGGCAATGGCTCCGCAAGCGCGGGGATTTAAAGCGAAGATGACGGAATTCCTAGATTGCTTGTAACATCTTGATTAATTCCTTATGGTTGCCAAAGGCAATATTTTTCGGGCAATTGTTTTCCTTTTGATAATATATGAAGAACATAAATCACACAACCATTGGCTAACATAATATTGATTGTCGAAAATTGTACGAGTTTAGTTGTTTTCTGAAATGAATTATTATACGGAAACACAATATCTACAAATTAAGTTTGACATACATCTCACATCCCTGCCAATATATATTGCATGTGTAAACAGAACAATTGTGTTTGCTAAACAGGAACACGCATAAATAGAAAGGCGGTCGCCCAATGTTTAATACTGTTTGATGACACATAAACAAGTTGAAGATGGTCATTAAATGGTAGATAAGGCTCCAGTGAACATAACCACAAACGAAAAATAAAGATAAGTTCGACAGTAAAGATTATCGCGATGTATACTGCTTGGCAGCAACCCCAAGCTTATAGATGAATATTGACACTATTAGCAATAAAGGTGTCAGAGAGAATATTTAGTGTGATGAGCTTTAAAACAAACAGTTAGTCAGACTTCTGTAAAATGTACATTATATTTTGAGTCATCTAAATTACGTTTCCAATTTGTTAATAAAACACTGATATCCAGTGTTAATTAGAAATCCTATATAATTAAACCGTTATATACTTGATAAACGCTAATGTGCTGGAATAAAGGTCTCTACTATAATACCGTATGTTATTTCCAGCATATGTACAAAATAATGTACGCCCCGGTTGATGTATATTTATTAATACAGGAATGAATAATGATTTATATAACAACACATTTATGTATGATTATGGTAAGAATATGAGCAATGGTCCATATTTTGCAGATCATGTTTCACATACATTAAAGACCCATTACTACTCAAAATCAACTAAAATTTCGTACAAAATTTCGTAAAATAAAGTTAAAAAATGAAGTTTAGATCGAATGCATCAAACGCCTAAGGCGTATTTAAACGCATCGCGCCCGTTCCCTGGGTAGAACCAGTATTCGGTGAATATAGCAGATATAAAAAAAAACACTCCCGCAATGGGGATCAAAACCGTGACCTCCCAGTCGCAAGGCCGACACTGTATCCATTGTGCCACGGTTAATATATATACGTGTAAATCGTTTTAAATTGACTGTCAAAACTGTTTTAAAATTTCTTTTGTCAAAAGTCATTTTTATCTTGTCAATGAAGGTCATTCTACAGTGAAGTGCCAATTAATTATTTCTTCTACGACAATATGAATACAGAATATCATTTTAATAAAGTATTGTACTTAAATCAATGCCGTTAGACTGCCTTTATTTTCGTTTCGTTAGGTAGCAAGCAAGGGCTAATGTTCATGCTAATGGTACATGCATGAACTATAGTGAGCATGTATTTTAGTATAGCTAAATGTAAGATAGTTATATATACACAACACAATTATAATTATCAAGTATTGTTCTGTTACTCGCAAACACTAAACTGCTACTATTATGATAGTATGATAAGAATGTGTCACATGAAATACATGTATTACTTTGTGTAAGTAACACAGCATTAGTATTATTACAAGTTTTCATATGTAGAACTTATCTATTATAAATACAATATATTGTTGTTATTCAATTTGCTTTATCACAATACACCTAATTACACACATTCTATTGTATATATAATATCGATAGTTAAACATGCAATAGTTCAATATTTCATTATATATGTATTTGTTATAAAAAAAACGATTAATAACGTATAATCATAAACTATTTTCTTTGCAAACAAGGTTCGCTTACATTTTCCACTTGTGCGTCTGATCTACTGGATGTATTGTTTAATACATACAACTAAGAAACTCATTATAACATATGTATATCGGGCAAGGCTGTTCATATGTTCCATTAACAATGTTCTGTACTTTTTATGCAAGTACACACACATTCACACTATTTTTAGAAACTATTGTTTACAAAAAATAAACATTACAAAAACGCAAATATTAGGCGATTTACATGTACAGTACTGCGCAAAATGCACAAATGTCGCCTTCATTGCTCGTTGTGAATTGAACATTACATATCAGATATAGTTATATATCAAGTCGAATATAATAACAGTGAAGCAAATTTGATTCAATAAACAAAACGTTTAAGCCGAAAAGTGTCATTTTATCTAATAATGCACGCAGCATCAAGATGTTGTCTCAATGAACAGTTGCGTTCAAATGTATAAAATGTAAACAATATAAATCAAACATTTAACAAGTCATATGGATTCTAAGATACCACAACCGGCGAAATTC
The DNA here is from genome assembly GCA_007657795.1 of Dreissena rostriformis. Classification (NCBI taxonomy): domain Eukaryota; kingdom Metazoa; phylum Mollusca; class Bivalvia; order Myida; family Dreissenidae; genus Dreissena; species Dreissena rostriformis. Next base: position 248,598 of record VMBQ01000026.1, on the reverse strand, counting down.
TTAACACGTGTGTCTTTGATTTAACGAAACGATGCATTAAATATTAAAAGCCTGACAACTACCTTTGAATAAGTTGTTGGGATGGCTTACTGGGCGGGGAAAGAAAACGTTCGGGACTTGCATTTGGAATAAGTGTCCAATTTGTGACGTGAAATTAATCATTTAAGCAGAATAATTTAATTATTATGCAATGACGAAATATATTAGTTGCTTGGCGTATTGAGAATCTATTACAAAGTCGTCTGGCGAAATTTGTGGGAAATTAATGGCTGCAAACATTTGTCTAGTACATTAGTTTTTTTTATTATGTTTCCAACACAACAAAAATACCAGCTCAAAGGTGATTGACGCTTGAACTTTCACAGTTAATAATTATTACGGATTGTTGATTAATAGGTAGGACGTTACTTATGCATCAACATTTTCCTGTTAAGTTGTTTACACGAAACTGTTAAGATGGCTATTGTTGAGCTTGCAGATGTTTTATTGTTTTCTAAGGTATTTTGCGTGTATTAGTTGCCTGTACAGTTTGATCAGTTTCTCGTCAGAATTGTCAAAATAATGGTTTCCCCCATTCAAAAACACTTTTTTATCAGTTGTTAAACGGAGTTAATTTTAAATACAGGGTAATGTCCTAGTAAAACTGTATTTTATCACAACATATTAAGCAGGTGTTATCGGGTCGTTGTCACTAATGCTGCATAATAAACTCCTATTCAAAGTGGAATACAACACCACAAGTTCTTTCTTTCAGGGTGCTGATAGTGCGTGTTTTGTGAGTCAGCGACTCGTGGAATTATGATTTTCACATAAAAGGTTAAGGAATTATTTTTTTATTTTACTGCTCGCTATACTGGTTGTGCATGTATTATTACTAAGCGATGTATCATTACTTTGATTTATTAAACCACATATATTACATGTTCAGAGTATTTATAAATGAACATGACCCAATTTCTGTTTTGTGTTCGATGCCATGTCACTTCCATAATGGCATTCTAAGTAATGAATACACAACATGGTGTGTCCGATTATAATGTGATTTTACTGCAAGTATCATTAGAAAATATAGAGCTGACTTGAAACGTTTTTAATCAATACATTCATTATTGCACGTTTGAAAGGAATACATACGATGTTTCTGATAGCACTATATGCGTCTAACTAAATGATATAAACAGTTTAGGCGAATCTAAAATAGGCATAGACGAGCGAAATTCATGTAATCAATGTGTCTACTTATAACGCGACAAATGTTTCTTCACTGAGTGGTTTATTTTCTCATTCGGATATATATTTCCATCATTCAGCTTCAAATGCCCGTAAACAACATATCTGCGTCAATTTGGCAAAATGTATCGGGAAACTCAATTTATTTCTAGTGTTTATTTGAATATTTATTTGGAGGTGTGTTTGTGAGGGACTATGTATTTAAATCGAGTTCTAGGAATAGAGGATATCTGGTTTGGAGGAGCTTCTTTCTACGCAACTTATTCTCTAAAACGGGTTTCAAGACAGAACATATGCTTAAGTGACATCTGAAAGAACAGCTAATGCGCTGCCAGTTTGTCAGGAATAGGGTTACAAACGCTTTATAGTTTTACCGATTTCCAAATATGATTTTACATGAATATACCAATATTTTGAGCCTGTTCCTTTATCAGGAGTGTTATTGTGCATGTTTAAACATACTAAATTCATTTTCTGTTTACTATATTGGAATATTTTTTATTATGTCATTTTACCAAATTGGGACGAAGTACCTTTACCAGGGGACGTATCGTTCGATTCACTAATAATCAAAAGCCAGTTTTAAGAGGGGAAAGTTAATTGGCAGAGACTTATTATCTGCAGTGAATTTTAGAGGGAATGGTGCTACTGAGAGCCTAATACTCTACAGCACGTTTGTTTAGGGGATGGTTGCTTGTAAAGGAGCTTATTATCTAAACTGAATTTAAAGAATGGAAAAGTTGCTTCTGAAATAGTCTCTTAAGCGAGTTTTAAAAGGCGTGAACTATACACTAACACTGCATTGTACTACAAAAACACACGTTCTCTAGAATGACAACGTTGATTGTTTATACAATTCAAAAGCGTCACACGTGATAGATATGGATTTGTTCTGCTGTCTTTTTTAAAATTTGCTTAAACACATTCATCGCTAAAATAAAAAAGTCATTGCAGGATATTTTTCTAAAATTGATTACTTGTGAATTTATTTACAAGTTTACCCGATGGTCTATGTCAACCAGAGCAACAGAACTGTTTCTGTTTATGCTACAAAAAATGAAAGAAAAGCGCATTTGCCCACGTAATAAAAAGACCTGCCTGTGAAGACATTCAGTATAGAAAACCAATGTGAGTATATTAATAGGTATTTTAAAATTAGGTTTAATCACATTTATTTTTTTCGATAAGAAAGATGGTACGACAGTAAACAAGTGAATTGTTTGCTTAAGTATCATTGCAATGCGAACAAGTCTGATAACATCTTTCAAGAATTATGGTCGGGATATTCTTTAAATTTACAAACATAATAAAGGGACATATCAAAACACATGCTATAGTTTGAACCGCATGTTTGACATAGAAAATAAAAGAGAACATGCACAAACTATCTCTCAGTTTTAATATTCAAAATGATCATAAACAAACTATCTCTCAATTGTATTATTTGAAATGGTTACCAACTCAACGTTACCCTTTGTATCGTTCATAAATCAGGCGCGTTACGTCATTTAGATACGAACAGGTGGCTTCATTCATTTTATCAGAAATACTAATGGGGAATCTGCTTGATATTAATAATGCAAGAGTTTATATATGAGATATTGTATTTGTATGTATTCTGGGATTGCCAAAATGTCTGGAATTGAGAACGAGAATTCCCTTTTTGTAATTTATTGCCCATACACATCATTACCGTGTCATGATTTCACAGCAAAAGAGAGCTACGTTCATAAGAAATGTCTGACATTTCCAAAACACAGTACAGCAAGTAAACACGTTGTCATGAGGTTTGTTATTATTCTATTCTACTATTATTTTGATGTTACACGCCATTGTTTTTTACCTGATGAATTCCAAGTTAAACCCATTTGGTTGATCGTGTTTTAAGACATGATCTATGTATCATGTTGAGACGAATGTCATGTAACAATACCCTTCCCTTTTGACCTTGACGGTTGGCCAATTTAGATGATCATATGTCATATTATTTTTTAAACAAGCATCGATCTTTGACATGGTTGCCTTAACATCGATATGCGTCCTTTACCAATTTGCATTCGCGTAGATTCACGCATTCTCAAGATATCATGCGAATAACGTGGTCAGAACTTTTGTCCGGTTGTTTGAAAAAAATAGTTCTCTTCCTTTTGTTCTTCATATCAATCTAAATGATTGTATGCTCTAGCGTTTTCTAGACATCGTACGGACCGATATACCGAAGAAGGCGTAGTAGCAAGTCAACTTGTATCCGCTTCTTGGAAGTGGAGCGGGGGCATGCATTATTTTAAAAGCCATTTGATGAAAACGTCATGGCAACAAGTAGTATATACTAGTTTCTAACAAAATAACATGCGAAGTGTGTTATCCATGTATACCACCCCTCCTAAAACCAACATTCTGCATAACTGTGTAATAGCATATCCAATAGTTATTTGTTTACACATTTGAATGTTTTCTTAGACATCAAACCAGTTTAAACACTTACTCTTTTGAACTTACCGTTTGAAGGCGGTTACCCGGTCTTTATCGTTGTTTTATGATTCATAATGGAGTTTTATGTTTTTTTCTGTATTTGATAAGCTATCATTAACGATCCGTACATAACAGACTTCCGGAGTTAAAAAGAATTTATCTCTTAATACTGTCTGTTTTTTTTTTAATATGAGTTTTTCAAAAGCATCTGCTTTTTGTTCAATATAAACTATCTAGGTTCAGTTAAAATGACTATTTGATCCCAGCTCTATTATTACAAGCCAGTAAAGATGATTGAATGCCATGTATTGTCTGTAGTTTCATTTTTACTATATAATAATAAAATCATCGTATCTAATATCGAATTATAATGAAACACAATAATGATTTTACATCAATAATTATAAAGAGCTTAAAATAGGGGTTAATTAGTTTTACATCAATAATTATAAATCGGTAATTATAGGGCTTAATTAGTTATTTGCTTGCACACTTAACTGTCATCTGATCATTAAAACGGCATGAAATGCCTACTATTGCTAGTTCCAATCCAGTGACCCACACTTGAAATTGTGTTCGTGTTTTGTGCGTACAGGAATGTGTTGTATAGGTAGCTTGTTTTAGATAGTTAACATGATTAAAAACTCGTTGTTTCATAAATTGGTCATGCATTTAACAACGATATTCTCAATAATAACACATTTTACATTGTTTTTTCAATTGGACATGGTTTAAACAACGTTTATTTAAATGTACCTACCGCTAGTTAAATATCGATGAAGCATTATTTTTATAATGTATTACTTGTAAGCTAAAAACCATTCGTTCACTTTAAACGAATAAGATCTTTAAACAAAAAAAAACAAATTGAGTAAATTGTATTAGTAGTACCAACTTACTGTATAAAATGCTTTGCAAAGTTAATAACATGGACATCAACATTTAAATTGCATGAATGTCATTTGTCTAATCATAAATAAGACGGTGTCCAGAATCGTTACAGATTCGGGTAAAAGGTAAATATAATTTTGTCTTCCAATGCAAGGGAATATATTTATACTTGCCAGCATCAGCAAACCAGTTTACAATTCGACCCGGCGCGTTCAATGAACAGTTTCGTTTGCTAAGTACAATTACATTTTATTCAAATAATAGCTCAATAATCGGCATACATGCGATTATCCTTAAAACCTTTAGTGGGAAAATTATGTATTAAAAAAAAAGATTATCTCATCGAAAACAAAAAGTGAAAACATACTCGATTGAATCACCCCATCTGCAATTATAGAACGGTAAAATAGCAGCATTTACTTGGCATACACATGAACAAAGAAAAACATATAATAACCTAATAAAGTCTTTAAATATAGTGTTTTTACTACGAAAGTTTGACAATGTTTTGGATAATGAAATAGTTTATTAATTTATTATTTTGTCCCACAACAGAGTCATACCAAGAAATATATTTCACAACCACAGTGAACATCCAGTTGCAGCAGTAGGATATCATTAATATCAACAAACCAAATAACAAGATATCCACAATATATTTATCAACAGCTGATAAATAGTGTGTTATATCAAGAATAAATATCCCAAACCATACTTTCTTTCTATGAAATGTGTTCAAGAGGGACTTGCTTACGGGTATGGATTACATAATGTTGGTTGAACATTGATTGAATATGTAAGCATATATTCTATCTTAACTATTTAATCATACGATATTTTTTTTTTCTTCATATAAGTGTATTTTTATTTTGTAAACACATTTATATTTGAACACTGAATATCTTATATCAAAGTATATTGATACAGATTCGGAATGTATGACGATACAAATTCATTGTGCATTTCAACACATATAGTATTCGTACTTCAAATAGTTTTGGTATACTGTGTATTTTCAGATCACTGACACATCTGGTCTGACACCGAGTCACCGATGTCAGTTCATAAATCTCAATACAGACCTAACAATATTATTCATACTTTATTCCGCTACCAAGAAACAAAACTCCCTACCACATAACACAAAAACATCTTTCCAAGCACTAACAAGTGAACGCAGAGAAGAATGACAAACAAATATGCAATATAAAACATCCCGATATTAATTGCACAAACGACACCGATGTCTTATTACAGATCGCTTGCCTCTGTAATCACACGAATGCATACATGATTGAATAAATATATCTGTCAGGCAAGTCCAAGTTTTATGTCCGTAAGTTGACATGTTGATTGCTCACAAGTCGGAATGTCCTTGTTTCCAGTAAGAACTGAATTTAAAGGAATAATGAAACTCCAGAAAAGTATCAGAATAGAAGTTCTTATTAACACCCGCAAGTCTTTTTTTTAAGGTTAGTGCCATATTGCCTTTACAATACACGTCAATACATACAACATTACGTAAACCACATATATGATTAGAGCTTGAGGTTTAAATCGTTTGGATGGCGTGCCGAACCTCACACGTAGCATAAAAATATTCTCTCACACATTCGTGTTAATACAATGAGTCGCATATAGAATATAATTGTTATTTAAATTACGTGTATGCGTGTTTTCCCTGACTTTTTACACACATATCAAACGACATATCCAAAGTGGGAACAAGTGCCGATTGTACACAATATGTGGCCTCGATACACTAACCAACACTCATGTGTCATATGCACTCTCATTTTGTAACGGCCATACGAAATGATAGGGATGATTAGCAAGAGGCCAAGCAGATGTAACACATATTGTTATAACTATAATATTTAACTGTTTTCCCGATACAAAAATTAGAATCCCGACAATAAATCGGACTAGAATGGCAACCGCTCGAATCGATTAGACATTGGTTTAAATCATATAATAATTATGTCCGAAAGAATGTTCTTCGCCTATGGGAAATAGGAGTGTCGGAAGTTTGACAAACGGAATGGAGAATAAAAGAGGCTTTCGCAGTAATAACTTATATTTGCAAGTAACATATCATATATTATAAACACAAGCAATCTAATAATAATAACAACACATTTAGGATTTAAAACTCTTAATCAGAGTGTAAATAATTATTAAACTCTTTTTATACAAAACCACCCTAATAAAAAGCACCAAGCCGAATATCAAACCATATTTAACACACGTGTTCAAGGAAGATATCGCATTAAGTGTTTGTGCACGCGAGCAATCATGGCAAACATATTGACTTATTTTAATTCACACTAGCAACCGCGTACTGTAAAAGAGTTATGTATTCATGTTAAGGCACTGAGCAAATCATGAACTTCTACCGCTTATTTTAATAGCATTTCATTTCCATGATTAAAAGCTGTATTTGCAACTGACTGCTACTGATGTATGTGGCTTTTTATTACAACAACAAACACGTTGACGAAGCTTGATTAGAGACATGTTCTGCGATTGGTTTATCATGTTCGTTCAATCATGCATCTTTCCTGATACACATTTCTAAGGACACCAATCAACAATTTGAATGTGTCGTGAAATTGGCTATTTTTTAGGATTAATAAAACATTCTATTACACATGCATCGGTGTGTGTCATGCTTTATGTTCTGAAAATCTATCAGGTTTGTATTTATTAAGGTAATCAGAAACGAGAGCATCATGAGCGAACGTGCGTATTACTTATTAGATATTACACATGAAGGGAAACTTCAAATTCACGAACAGGAGAGAAACATTATATGGGAGTGCGGCCCTTTATATATTGTAAGGAATCAATCGCTAAACAGTAAGATTTACATGAAATGCAAATAATGTGCAACACAGACGCTAATTTATTCTTAACCCATGTGTTAATGTCCGCTCGCATTCGTTCTATATTTGTCAGAATATTGACAAGGGTTTTACTTTACAGGCAGTGCGTCTTTAATAGATTAACATTTAATATAATTCACTGATATAGTACGTACTACATATAAGCCTGTCACTTTTATTAATATTTGATATTTACCGATCATACAGAATTCATAAAGTATTGTGAACTAAATTACACTTTATGGGAGTGTGTTACGCAATATCGAAATCACGAATCTCCAGAACCATAGTCGACTGATACAATTTGTGTTACAATCAGTATCAGTTTTGCGAACAAGTGGCCTTATTCAATACAGGGCAATGCACGACAATTTATTACACCAAACCCCTAAACATGGATCTAATGTAAGCGTATTTTAACAAGAAAAAGCAGCGGGGTTTTATTGGTCTTACACGTTCTGTATAGTACTTTACAATCTTACAAACAACCTTGCCAATTAGACATCAGATCACCTTGCAAGATTTGAACGGAATTTTCAGAAACGTAGATTAAACCACAACATACTGCGAGGATACGAAATGGGAGTTCTCTAACCAGTCATGCGAGATACATGTTTCTCGAACTTTATACTACTACCAGAGGTTCCACTCGCAAGTGGATGTTTAAGCAGAACTTACTTAAACTAGTTTTATGCAAAACAAATGCTGGAACGTTGCTGAAATTTCCTTATGTTATGCTAGAAATATTGTCGATTCTAATACATTTTGCCCTCTATCAAATTAAAACTATGATATATAGTTATTTCGTTAGAACGCTAAATATTTACTTATTATAAATGTTAATTAAATGCTAATTTTGTCAATGCATATAACGATGCTTATGCACAATTGTAGCACATACTCGTTGTGCTGGTGAATGCTATATTTTTCAAATATTGTATCGCGTTGTTTACTTTGCAGATGTTTTTCTATAATGAGTTCATTATCTATGCAAACAAATGCCCGCATCATCCGCATAGTTTTAACTTCGTAATATAACTTAATTTCCATTTTGGAGTGCAGCTTAATTATTGGTTTTTGACATTATCATCATTGCAATGGTACATTTAATATAAAACATATTTTTGTCATAAGCACCGGATGGCGCACGGAAAACTGCAGTGTCTTGCTGAAATCTGCTTCCGCTAGTTGTCCGTGATAAGACAGATGGGTTATGTGTTATGCATATTATATTACTTGTCAGTATATGTAAGGTAAATATAGGTCCATATACACGACACAAATGACATTGTCATAAGGATTTCGTTTTCAACTTTAAATGGGATACTCAAATATCACTGTTCAAAAACGACATGTACCTGGACCTTTCTCTTAACAAATTTACAAGGTCAATGCAAACTTTTCCGATTTATCAGTTTGACTTTAATAGGAAAATGTCACATGTCTGACTTACTTATTGTAAAAAGGTCAATGTTTCTTTGATTATTAGTCGTGTTATTATTTGTTTTTAATAACTCCATGCCCTATATCAATAATATTTCTAGATTCTATTGTCACGGAGTACAACACACTGAATTGACTATGAGCAATTCCAAGTATTTTCCCCAAACGCATAGATCGAATTAATAAATGCCATGTGGGGGTTATACTATATGAACAATAATGTATCCATTATGAACGCAGACCTGACCATTTGAAGCCTATTTTATTTGGATGTTTTATTGTCCACCAAAACGCAGATGCTTCGTAAAGTAATTTAATTTACTCTATTGATCTAGCAATCGAAACCGGCTGATATCATAATAACCAAGTATTTTAATATTAATAACAGTCAGCCAATATATAAAATAAATAATTAGGAATAATGAACAGCCAGAGACATTTCCAGGAAAATTCCATAATAGTCCACGCTAGTCTTGTATCTAGGACAAGATCTGAATTGCAAATACAATATAGGACGATAAATACAACACAAAACATAACTTCAAACTCGGTACAGAGATTGCAGTCGTGTTCAAAGTGGTGATACACCAACGCATTGTATGAAAAGGTCCTCTTCATTTATTGACTTATTGTCAGTAAGCAACCCCTACATCTTGGTTTTATCAGGTGGTGGTGATTTGTAACATATATCAACAACAGCTCTACAATTGTATAGTATATAGTTTATTCATATGTAATAAGCATATGCGAAAAAAAGTGGAGGATTTTAACTTCACTTTTTACGTAAAAGTATTTCTCCATTCTGCACCCTGAGGCTCGTTGGCTTAATACACATATACGTCGAATGATAAAACAAATGCAAACGGACATACCAGCATGCAAAATCCAAAAGCGGTATTTAGCATTATTGTTTTACAACGTAGCAGAACTCGACATATAAATACCTCTTAACTTTAAGAAAATATCATTATAAATGTTTGATATCTGTTCCATAGCTCACGTGGGTCCTTAAACAAGATCACCAAGTCAAATCTTAGTGTAACTGTATTGACATACTAAATACAGATGAATGACTCAATATTTATGACTCGTTGTTAACATATTCACATTTGAATATTGAGACCATGTTTGAATCCGTGTCAAGTTGGTGATAAACAAGGTTACCATATAACGTCTTCAAGAATTGGTGGAACTTAAACTCTAGTGAGCGTATATGGCAACCATGGCTATCTTGTTTATATTGTATATAGCATATTTAAATGTCTAGTAAATTTGATTGGTTAATTAACTGTATCACGAATGCGTCATATGGTTGTATTTATACTATATTGGATCAGGTAACGCTAGATGCTGAGATGTACATTAAATGATTTGTTGATTGCAAACTTATGTTGATGATAAGATATACTTTATTTAAGTCCCCCGATCGCTTAAATAATATCATAATCTTTGTTATCTTTGTATATAATTATTTATGTCAACCTCAATTTATAGAATTACATTTCCAAAAATAGATTCAAACATTGATTTTGTGTGTGACATTAAATGCAATTAGCTAAAACTTTGACCATATTTAGAATTCTCGTCACTTGATTCACGTGGTTAAGATTTGAATGTGAAAAAGCAACAGGCAATCCACGAGGTAAGAATTAATTAAATAATAAATAAATGTCTGACGATACAATGTAAGCTGGTCATTTCATATTGAAATGATTTACAACAACAACGTATATGCATATTGCTTTCAGGCCATAGGTCGCTTACTAGTGACCCAACGCAATTGAACTGTTCAAAGCAGTGTTTGTGATATGTCCGTATCCATGTCAGACATCAGCTGAACTCGGTAGATAACCATCATCTTAATTATAAAGAAAAAAGGTAAACCACACGTGTTGGACAATTATGGAATAACTGGAATAATTTGAACAAACTTGGTACAGGACGATAGTATGATGTAACATAAAAAATACCAGACGTCTTTCTCTTGCATTTTCAGATGAAAATACGAGTGAACATGCCAAAGCCAAATCAACGTGACTTACAGTTGCATTTGAATATGTTCTAAATAAACACGGCATACATATACGAGAAAAAAAAGATTCTTATCGGGTAAAGCCAGTTGTGACTACAGGTACATGATTGAAAACAAAATTGGTATAGGACCACCGTATTACGTTTCTTGTTTCGTGTCAAAGACCAAACCTCTGGAAATTGCGGTTTTTGACGAAATTTATAAAAATGTTCACTTTATAAATACAAGGGAAACAAATTACCCATTGGTGCCCGGTTTTGACCCTTGTCACATGATTAGAACAAACTTGGTAGAGGACCACAATACAATTTTACACGCCAAAAACAAAACCTTTCAGCAAGGACAATTATTTCTCAGTGTTCAAAATAAACATATAAGGAACTTAAGTTACCCTTCGGGCTGGGAAATTGGACCTTAGAGTCATGATCTGAATACACTTTTGTAAAGGACAACTTGACAATGTTTACAACCTTTTTTGTAGTCTTTTTTATCTCTGGTAACGTTCATTTGTAAAAGACAGAGCAATTTAAACAACCTTAAAAGATGATCACCCACGTAACAAGGATCATTAAAATCAGTATTACGGAGAAGTCGTTAGAAGACAAAGTTTACACACGCGCGGACAAATTTATAATACCAACATACTTCTATTTACATGTCCATCTTTCCCATCACAATATTCTCTAATCTGTTGAGAATTATGCAATCATAATTGCCATGTCTCAAATAATGTTGGACATCATAATGGAATGTCGGATATAAGTCATTTGTATACCGTGACATACGCTGTCTCTTATTTTACCAGAACAACAATCGGTGATTAAAATCTATATTCGCAATAAATAGAACCACTGGCATTTCATAGATGGCAGAAGTGAGGTTTCCATAATCTAATTTACACGTTATACGTTAATCAGATGTGAGGTATATTGTGGCAATTTAATTATTATTTTATCCATTGGTTTATTACTAACAATCATGTCATAATGTGAAGAAGAAGACGAATATAATTAATGTTCTCTGTCATAAATACTATTGACAAAGTACTAAAGCTTGACAATAATAACGTGCCAAATACTTGTTTGTATATATCACTCAAAGCTAGGGCCGATAACACAAATCCATATTTTACGTATGCAAAAGTACTTCATTGTCAAAAACTGAGTTCATTAGTGCTAATTCGAAAACGAACTATAATTTGGTAAACGTGTACAATGCCTTACCTCATTACGACAATCGGTATGTCATTTTGTACGACATTAACAAGCAAGAGCAAATAATTGAGTTTTATATTAAGTCAATTTGCGTACGCCGGTGATATGAAGAATTACCCATTTCCTTTTGAACTGTGTTGCGTTCATTGTAATCATCATTAGTATGGTACATAGACATATTATTATATTAAAGCTTTTATGTCACAGTGTGTCATTTAACAAAAGTATGTTGAACCCGAGAATAAAGCATCTAGAGAATTTAAAAACTTCTTTTACATGTATACACATTAAATATTCAAGAATCATTGAGTTTATTAATGAATGAAATTGCATTTGAAACCAATATATATATTTAGTTGAATAAAAAAAAATATAATGTTCGATCAAACGTTTGTTATCGTATAATCGGTGATCAGAATTCGTTATTTGATTGTGTATTGGTATGTTAATAATGTATTAATCATGTGCCGAAATTGTTATATTGTTTTATGCTTTGTTTGGGTGTTTTACTGTTTGGTTGTTGGTAACGAGTAATTACAACGCCATTTGGTTCTTTGTGTGTAGGTCGATCAGCAATGTCATGGTTATAATCATCAAAGTGTTAATGTCATGTGTGCAACTGTTCGGCAATATATCAATTGTAATCTATGTAGAGCAAACGAACATCGACGACGAAATCACCTTATGCCTCGTGAATCTGTCAATTTGATATGGCCTGATATAGCAATTCGTGCAAAATTGGTTGAATTATAGTTTTTTCTGAATAACATTTATCAAATAATATGTGATTTGCATTCAAAGAGTCGAGACTGATATTGGTTTGGTATTGATTAGACATTGTCGTTAAGATCCAACTGTAATCTGTAGTTGAATTTGTATGTGAACATACAAGTCTCTGTGGACATCCTGGGACGTATACTACCAAAAACATATTATTTATCATGAAATATACATATTATGTTTAGCGTTTTGTGAATAAACACTTCAGAAATACGGTTATGAAACAGATTTATGACACTTTTTACAAAACTGCTAATTTTTGTTATGCATGTTAGTTGCTATTCGAGTTAGCATGTTACTTTTCCTGTACATTGTATAATATACCATACATAACGAACATTTATATAATATACGTATGCTTTAACTAATATTAATCAGAATTCGTCCTTATAAAATACACCAAGCCTATTATCAAACCATTTTCACATTTGTATTTAATGAAGATAGTATAATTCACACTAGCAACCACGTACTGCAACACTATAAATAAGTGAAACTCCAGTTGCTCCAGCAGTATTGCATTCCTATTATACACACGTTTTTGGTCCTTTATTTATGGCAAGTGGCCACTTACCATACAGTACAGTACGGCACAAAACAAACTAATACAAAGCATTGATTTCATGTTAATTCAAGTCTTCACAATTTCAATAGCATTTCTAGTTCATGGTGATTACAAACGAGATTTTAAACCCACTACTGATGATCTTCGTGGGTGTGGATAACGGCAATAAACACACTGATGACTCTAAGCACAGAACTGTTCAGCAGTTGGTTAATCATGTTCGTTTACCCAGGATTCTTTCTCGATATACATGTGTACCAAAAGCCATCAAATGCGACTTTGTCCGTGGAAATTCAAATAAATAAATTTTGTAGATTTAACTGAAATTTCCATTTTCATGTGCATCTGTGTGTATCATTAATAAGAATCAAAATTCACTCCTAGCCGATAAGCGATATTCGTAACGACAATGTTAAATGTTCGGAATATCAATTACATGTATGTGTTTATTTTATAAGAAAATAGAGGACAATGACAGTACGTGCGTATTACTTATTAGATCATAAACATAGCAGTGACACTTCAGCTTCACCATTAGAAGATAAACCATATATAAGAGTGCGGCCCTTTATTTATTGCAGGGAACCAAACACCAAACAGTGAGACATAAAACAAATGAAATAACTCGAAGAGGAAAAACTACTTGAGCAAAACAACAGTGACAACTGTCCGCTCGCATTCGTTCTATATTAGTTAGAATGTTGACATTTATCATTATGAAAGCGCACTGGAATGGATTCCCGTACTGTTTATGCTTCTTGTTTGCTATCCATCCCTTATGATTGTTTTTTCTCGGTATTAAACCCGGGGTCTGTGGTCGGCTTGTTTTGTTATTTCGTGGTGGATTTTTTTTTTATCTTATATCGTTCTTTTATTCGGTATTTAAGTAAGTTTCAGCATTCACGTTATCAAAGTTGGGGGCACACTCTTTTGTTTTGTTTTGGAGTTGAAAATCATGTATATGAATATACTCATTCTTAATGTTGTTTTCTAATTAAGACTTCATTGTTCATGACCTAAAACACTAGTGTCAGAAAAAGAGTCAATCATTTCCCAATAAAAATAACACACTAAAAACACCTGACTTTTCAGTTTTGTCGAGTCAAACGGGAGAACTGACGATGTCGAATCATACGGGATCACTCTTGCATGTTGAGTCACACTGGAGCACTATTGCATGTTGTGTCATACGGGATAACACTTGCATGTTGAGTCACACGGGAGTACACTTGCATGTTGAGTCACACGGGATAACTCTTGCATTTTGAGTCACACTAGAGCACTCTTGCATGTTGAGTCACACAGGAGCACACTTGCATGTTGAGTCACACGGGATAACTCTTGCATATTGAGTCACACTGGAGCACTCTTGCATGTTGAGTCATACGGGAGCAATCTTGCATGTTGAGTCATACGGGATAACTCTTGAATGTCGAGTCATACGGGAGCAATCTTGAATGTTGAGTCAAACGGGAGCACTCTTGCATGTTGAGTCACACCGGAGCACTCTTGCATGTTGAGTCACATGTGAGCACTCTTGCATGTTGAGTCACACGGGAGCACTATTGCATGTTGAGTCATACGGGATAACTCTTGCATGTCGAGTCATACGGGAGCAATCTTGCATGTCGAGTCACACTGGAGCACTCTTGCATGTTGAGTCATACGGGATAACTATTGCATGTCGAGTCGAACGGGAGCACTCTTGCATGTTGAGTCACACTGGAGCACTCTTACATGTCGAGTCTTACTAGAGCCATCTTGCATGTTGAGTCACACTGGAGCACTTTTGCATGTCGACTCTTACGAGAGCAATCTTGCATGTTGAGTAATACAGGAACACTCTTGCCCGTCGAGTCATACGGGAGCAATCATGAATAAGGTGCTTCTGATGATGACCGCCTATGTATTTTAAAATCTAGCGTACAGGCAACTGTTACATTTTTGGTAAATTGTTTATGACTGTTGTAATTGTTTATGTCTGTTTTATACTGTTTTTTTTCTTACTCGTAATGTAACCATTTAAACTGACTTATACACAAACGCACACGTATATCTTCTTCTGACATGCAATAACGTTTTGAGAAAATGACTCTGCAAGTGATTTATGTTGAATCTCCAATGTGATCGCCTGCATTCTTTTTCCCCATTCATCATTGCTCGTGATCAAAATCATTAAAATAATGATGTTGTTTTCTTTACGCGGATCTAGCAACGTATTAACATTCGGATTTGGATTTTAAAGACAATTATCTAAGACGCGTTCTTGAAAAATGCATACGATCGTTGTCTAGCCCATAAATATTAGAGCGACGGCATGCGTTTTGAAAGGTTTTAATTAACACTTGTTTTTTTATCTCAGATATATTATGAACAAGCTGAAATAGAAGAGCGTTTAATTACTTCAAAACATACCAGACCTATTTATACAAGTTGACTCTGCTCTTAGTCTGCTTAGAAAATAGTAATGCAGTTTACACCAAATCAGTTTGTTTTTTAATAGTAATTAAATAATTTATGATAAATTATAAATGTAATTATTTGACATATATACGCTATAAACTTATTTAAGTGTGTAGTGTGGGAATCCGATAATCAGTTTTAACCAACCAGTATAAACACTAAACGTTCCAAACAGCTGGCGATATAATTAATTACCTCAAACAAATTAAAACGATATATCGTCTATTGAAAGTGTTTGATTGTAAATTCATTCATGTATTTGTGTAATAGCTGCTCATTTTTTTTTGTAATCAATAGCATGCGCAAATTAACTGACATCAGTCATTTGAACCGAAAACAACAGCTGTTCTTATACAGCTGTAATACATACAAAACGTAATACACATGTTTTGATACAGTAAAGGACAAATAAGGCTTTGAAAAGATATAGCAATCAGAGAATCTCGTACGAAAATCACGTCCATCTGTTAATGAAAATGCCTGAGCGTATGAATAACTAAATTTGCCAGAGCAGGTCCGAATGACAAATTGTTGCCATCTTCTGTCTCAATCAATATGAAGTTGCGTATCGAGCAACATGTCATTGAACCATATTATACCACCAATTCGAATATACCTTTCCAAGAGGGTGACTGTATACGTGTTGAGTGTCTTGTTGCCCTGTATATGGTTTGTATTGTTAAGGTAATTGGTCACTTGCCTGTCGGATGATAATGCGACTTTTTCTTCCGTGTAAGAGATTATTAAACGCATGCGATCTTCCGACTTAAATGTCCATTTCCTCTCTCAGCTTGAGACCAAACGCAGAAAGCCTTCAGCTATAAAACCTGATGACTCAGCTTAAACCGATGCTGTAAACGAAATCTTAATGTTGCTGGCAACCTGATTTTGTTTTGCTACATAATGTTGGTTGCTCCCTGATGTGTGTTGCTATCTAATGTTAGTTGCTTCCTAATGTTGGTTGCTTCCTAATTTTTAATGCTGCCTTATGTTGGTTGCATTAATGTTGACGCATAATCTCAGTAAACATATTTCAAATATATAATTTTACATAACAAATATATATCTTTGAGACAAAATTACCCTCCTGAGTTTAACATAAACTGTTTTCTAAATATATATGTGATTTTTTTTTTTTTTTGTGGATAAGCTAGCCGAGGCTAGCTTAGTCTCGCGCTTATTATTTATCCGGTATTTTGATCATTGCAATAGTCAGTAATATTATTGTTTAGAGTTTATACTTTATACGTTGCGCGTTTTGGAAATAACCCTTAACTGTGAACGTTGTTAACGCTACAATGTTAAGCTGGGTAATTGTATTATACATTACTAAAACTGCAACATGTTTGTTAAAGTTGTTATATAAAGATTTGTTATATGTATGAATTTGCCGTTTTAACTTATTTGACCTGTATTTAACACAATGTATTTGACATTTTGCGTTACCTGTGTACTATGTATGATATTTTTAAAAATGAAACACATACAATTATTCGAATTAGTGAACGTATACTTATTTACGTAAACAATCATGAATTTTCGGATTTGTCAAGTACTTGAACACGTGTTCAATAGTTGTTGTGTCCTGATCTAGAAGGATAAATTATATGATGAGAAAACAACGCTTAAACAGTATTTCAGTCAAATCACGGCGGTCAGTTTACCAACTCACACGTCTACTTGGATAGCTGCTTTACGAGAAGAGAGTACAGACGATTATGCCAGCACCTGTCAACTGCCCTACCTGACTACATGAGGTTGCTGGAGATTTGCCGTAGAAATGATTGCATAGCCAATTACAATGCAAGTCATGTGACCGGGCCGGGAATCGAACTCGCGATCCTCGGATTTAAAGTCCAGCGCTCAACAAAATACTAAAAGGTTTAAGCCAAGTCAAAATAGGAATTAGCAATTTTTTTTCTCGCCCCAACATAGCCAGTTCTTTATTTTTAAATCGTTTACATTAACATGTATGGAATAGGTATATCAATGGGGTACTATACCTACACTTTCCATTCATTTATCAGACAGTGTTAATACTCATAATTGTATTACTTTTAAATATGCAATACATGTAATAATGTTCTTCCTGTATTCTTCATATGCGTCTGCATTTACACACATTTTATGCTAAGACATTAGGTAATCTACTCACATCCTATGTTTAATAACCTAGGTGTACCTATCATGTCGTTTGTTTCTATCAAAATGTTAAATATACTATTATTTGGTCAATGTTCATGTTTCAGCCTGTTTATATACCCATGCTAGTGGGAAATAGTTCTTTAATGACAAAATACCAAGCCATAAAGATGTGTGCAGTTTAATTGTCGTTTTAAAAAGATAAGGCTTATGCTCCATTGTAAGATGAGTATATACATATTTTTGTTAAACTTTAATCAGTGGATATTTGTAATACTGTTTCTTTGGGTTGTCTCATTAATATTATAATTATAAATTACGTGAAGACCGTTTAAAGCACTGGAAAGCATGATCGTCTACGAGAGTTTTAACTTTATCAAAAATGCTTATCTATAAGAATATTAAAATATTGCCCTAACTAAAATACAAACGCTAGTAAACATAGACGACTTTGCTTATAATGTCTCATTGTTTGTAAGATTGAACTGGGATTATTCATCAATCTTTAACTAGGTGATGTATTTGTAAGCACCCATGGAGTCGGAGGCATTAAGTATTGCAAATGTCGGTCGGTACATCCGTACGTTTGTTTGTCCGTACATATGAACGTTCCAAAGAATGTGTCTCCTCTTTAACTACTGCTTGGATCTCGCTCAAACTTTCTAAGTTGAATGACCCAAATGTGTAGATGATTTGAAAGAAAGCAATGTTTGCTGTGACGAGTTTTGACGAATGTGTGGCTCTTTTTCTGTGTTCCGATGCAGAAATATATATTAAATGTGTCTGTGTCCAAACATGTGTTGTAGGGGCTTATTTCTGTGACACATATCTAGTAATATATATCGCTAATAGCATCTAAACCATTACATCGACATATCCTGTTAAATGAGGAAAAAATAATTCAATTGGAAGGTAACTGGTTGAATCTTATATCACAATTATATCATATTCTAAATTGTTAAAGGAAAATATAAATACTTGTATAACGAAATAAGGTCAAACAATGACTGAATGTAATTTTTAAGACTTTTGTTACTCACATTCGAACTCATGCTATTTAACATATGTACTTTTAGTTCAATATGTGAATCTAGAATATTTAAGCTCCTCCTTCTACATTTCATTTCGATGTCTGTAATATAAAAGCCGTAACAAGGCATTTGGTTTCGGCTAATGGCTTGGGAAACGATAGATGGAAACTCATTTCCGATGAACGTAAGGGCTGGGTTAAATGGATTCAATTTATTTATTTCATCTGGCAGCACTATTTGTAATGCTACACATTAATATAAAAACCATTCGTTCAAAGTTGTGTAAGCACAACAGTTATGTTAACTTAATAGGGATACACAAATATAGAAACATCACAGTCCGCTAACGTAAGGTCAAATACAGTTTACAATAACACACGCACACATACATATGGTATTTAAGCGAGTCGGTTTATAAATGTAAAGTTGAAACTTTTAAATAAAGATGTAAAGTGGATGCGAGTAAAACATGCCAATAATTTGGTTTATATGTTGGTACTATTTGGGTTAATTTTCATATTATCGATATTAAATGTTTGCGTTTCGATCGTATATTGGTTTGCAAATATTGTTGCAAAATAACAGCATATTACGATAAAACATATAGGACCTGTACAATTGTATTCACAGTTATTGCTCCTTAGCATTAATGGGATTTGTTAATGATCATAAAAGTATTGTGAAAATGTATTATTATCGTCTTTTGGATTAAAATTAAAATACTTTTAATTCTTCTTACGGAATGACACAATTTTTCAGCAACTACTGACGTTAGATGCATTGATGTTTGAGGTTATTCAAACAACCAAAACTTTCCTGAATATCTCAAAGGCTTTAGTGCGAACGTGCTTGAGATAAATATTTAAGAAAGTTGCGATAATGGACTATTTTAAAACGGAAATTTAAAAAAGAAAAGGAGCGGAGCAGCTTAAAGTAAAACATTATAACGGTACTACAACTTGGAGAATCTGAGAAAGAATGAAAACACACCAGAACTTCCGCTACTAATAAGTAAAAGTAAGTACATGTAGATATTACAGACTAACAAGAACATGCACTTCAAATTATTCTCAAAATAGGAAGCTTTATTCCGGTCGATTCTTAAAGATATCCCCAGTTGTATTCCGAATACAGATGTGTAAGGTACTCTATTGCCAATAAAGAGTGTGATTTTCCTAACGCATTATAAATCAAGAAAAACGAGAACTGTCTGTAGCCAACATAGTATCCGAAAATGAGCGCGTAAATCAACGAAGCTTTCTAGATTGATATTCTGTATGATCAAAAGCCGTTAGCCAAAGGCATAAAATACAACCTTTCGTGCATTTATCTAAACTATGATGCGTACATGACATTGTGATTGCGGTAGCTCGGAAAGAAAAGCAAAGGATATTGTCTTTAACAGATTACGGCTGTGAACGTACACAACACAGCTGGAGTACATTTAAAGCTTTGTGGAATCGAGGATGTTTAACATGTCCAAGCTGTAAGGCCTTAATAACAAATAAACCTGGTTTTTTAAAGAGCACTATTACGTTTTTGTTTACGAAAAACCGAAAGCGATGTACCTTCATGACAAAAAAAAACATGTATCCTCAACCGATTGTTTTCGTCAAACCTGATACAACAACAGGGAGTGTTATGTATGCACCATGCGTGTATTGCCATCAACTTCATACAGTTATAAGAGACTGGCGGTTTTGTAAGCAGTACACTTTTAATCACAGTTCATAATAAATAAGTTAAAAGCACTCTATTTTCTTTTTTGAGTTAATGCTTTCTGAATATTAACGGTATTAACAAAGTCAATGATCGCGCACGCATAAATAGGTGTCTTACAAAGTTTGGAGGAGATTGAGAAAATTCAAATTGACTCTTTTCGTGTCATGTTTAAATCACCACACTTAATCGTATGTTTAAGTTTGATCTGTAGATATTGTTGATTACAAATACTAATTTAAAGAAGGCATAAAATGCCGTTTGAACCGATATTGTGACGCTTATAAATAATACACTGCAAAAACAAAACGTTATACATAGAGAATACAGGGTTAAAGCTTGCCTTATTTTCTTTTCTAAGCCGTACCGGATACACTTTCTCCATCTCGGCACAAACCATGTATTTGATTTATTTTGCGTCATTTTAAATTATGACGTTAAAACATTTTATCAAAGAAAAATGATTAATTGACATAACAACATAATTATAATGGTCGGGCCTCAAACATGTACACAACATTTTTGACGACCGTATAACTACCGATTGTGTCACGTAAAAATAGTTCCACATTTAACTGTTCCTTTTAATACTTTCCTGTTGAAAATATGAGAAACAAAAGAATCGAGAATGTGATATTTGTATTGTAAGAAACGAAACAAATATGCAACACCAAAACAAAAATTTATTTTATTTGAACATTCAATTGAACCAAATGACGTGCACATTCAGTCTTAGTCAATGGATATAAATAAATTAAGCAAACAAACAACACGTATTTGGTCGTCAAAACATTCGAGAAATCTATTTGTTTGACAAACACTATTTTATTTCCCTTTGTTCCGTTTTCTAAACATTCATTTTTATTAGACACGAATAAGTTTGAAAAGACGTTTGTACTATTATAATCAACTATTGAAATTATCCGTTCATTTGGGAACATTTAACGAACTGTGACTGTGAACTGTTGACTGTGTAGTCAACATACTCTGTGACAGTATGTTAACAGTTGCAAACCTGTCTTACTTATGGTGTACACTTAAGAGAGTTGTTTGTTCCCTCGAGTAAATATGTCCTTGAAAGTCTTTAAAGGAGTGTATATAGGAAACTAACCCATGGTAACACTAATATCATTTCTGATAATGTTTTGGAATTATATTATTGTATATAATTTCACAGTGTTTTTTCGTTTCTACCGCAATAATTTGCCGACTTTCTAAGGTTACAGTTTTATACGAGTGATTATAATATCGAACTGTGTGACGGTGGCAATCACATTTTACGAGTCAATTATGTTCTACTCATTAAATCGCTCATATTTGTTTCATCAAATCAAATATGCCTTGTAATCAGTAACTTTATTTAGTTAGCGTCAGTAACGGTCTGGAAGCTTTATGAATAGTATACGATACTTATTCGATACACCGTCGTAAAACCAAAGAGGAAGCTATATTGAAAAAACAATCATGCCTTGTCAATTGATAAGTGCAATGTGGTCAATGTCGGAAGTTATGTTGAATTGTATTTAACATCTAACATTTTTCAAAATGAGCAATCGTCAATAAATAGTCGGATCGTTAACCTTTGATCAGAACCGCTTATCCAGATACTTCGTATGCAAACCGGTGATTAGTTTATATTTAATCCATATGTTATGTACAATGTTACTATGTGTTGTCCATACTTGAATCTAGATTTGAATTATAAAAATGTTATGCAGCGTTCTATTTCTGTTCAAATATAAGAAATGTCACGCGCTGTGCTTTAATGTTAAAATGCAAAATCTAAACAGCATCAACATCACACATAGTTAAAAGTGACAAATATCTCTTAATGCTCGTCTTCATATCAGTGACTTAATTGTGCTTAGTGCGCATGGTCTATATAAGCTCAATCTGTAATATATACTTTATACAATTATTTTCAAAACAAGCTTGTCAAAAGCATATTGTATCGTTCTGTCAGGAATATGACTATGAATTTATTTGATACAATGCAAATTAATTGCTTTCTTAGAGCCTAATAATTTCAATTCAGATAAGGCATGTACAAAACGCAAATCAATTGTTTTGGCTATTTTGTGTATACTCGTTATCCAAACTTGTTATCTCTATAAATACATAACTGGTGTATAATGCTATTTATTTACATTTATAAATAATGTAATATCGTTAATATGTATTACGATTGTATTGTTAAGACAATGAAGTATGAATATATATTATGCAATACTGAAAAAATAGTATGATAAAACGTCCTATACAGAATGGCCTTTGCCTCTGAGAAAGAAACAACCTTGGATGATAATAATTGATCTCTGTATTGACGCAAGACAGAGGGCTGACAACTTTTAGGCAACAAACCACATTCGATCTATTGTTCCTATTTAATAAACAATATAATAAACAATGTATGACAACATTAAGTACACAAATATAATCAACAGTCCACATAGTGTCCCTAAATCCTACGTCTGACTCAATGCACATATGCTACTTTTTAGTCTTTCTGTTCAAATTATTATAAATGACTTATTTAAGTATTTTTGCAAATGTACGCTTTATGTTTTTCTCGTGTAGTCATTTATACAATCCTTAAAATATATAAGTATATAACGGCACAATAAAGTAAATTATGGCTTCGAAACAGATGGATCATATTTTCCCATAAGTGACGTTTCCTGTAATAGATCGGCCTCTTTTTTCAAACTGCCTTTCAGCTGCGGCTTACACTAGTGGTGGTCATCACATGAATGGTGATTCCAATCGCCCCGTTGCGAATCCGGTCTATCGTCTTTGAAAAAAAATATACTTTTTAACAATAGTATGCTCACCAGTCTTCCGTTGTCTCAATTCCGGGTCCGTCCCACTACTACTCTATTCGAGCCCGATTTCGGGCGACGCAGGGAGCCGTTGTATTGTGCATGGTCTTGTAGAGCAATATGGTTGGCATCTGTTTCAGTTAACGTCTGATGCAGCGTTGACGTAAATCGATGTGAAACACCGTAGCGTAGTCGGCTTTTTCCCGATTACAGGTACAACAATACCATATTCGTTTGATTATATCAATAAAGCTTCTTCATGGCTGTTTAAATTATCGGGTTCAAACAACTGTTCACAGAGCCACAGAAATGCGTTATTAGCATTGTGAAGATAAAGTTTAATTTTCTAAGGAAACTGTCTTGTTGCAGTTGACTGATTAGGCTCACACGATAAAATGGAGTACACGACGTGATGAAAGTAAGGGCAATCACAACCACCATTTTTGCAACCTGTCGACGATATTGACAATGTGACATTACTACTAATAAAATGGATTATATAAAAGGAATATTTATGGTTTATTATATAGTATTTCGAAAAAGTCTGGATAATCTTTCACAATGTCTGACTATTTTCCCATAAATGTCTATATCTGCATATCGCTAATTCGCAACCATTAATACTGACCTCACTATTATTTAGATGTACTTTTCCGTGTGACCGTAGCCCGTATCTACATACCGTGACACACGTCTAGTAAGCATGTTGTATAAGTAAGGTATTGCAATAACGGCATAAATCGCCCAAATAGTTTAACTAGCGAATACTCTATATTAATGCTTACGTAACCTTTAAAAGATTTTGAATATAATCTGTAACATTAGTCTAGAAGCATTGGTAAAACCGTAGATAATCATGGTTAAATTATTCGTCAACGTTCATTATTATGTAAATTAATTGTGTAATATTCATTATGATTTGCATATATTTAAATAACACTATTTTAATAATTGTATTAAAGATGCAATTACACTCGTTTGCTATAGTAGTACATCTATATAATACACAATGGTAAATGCGGATACCGGAAATGGTTTTGATTGGTAAATGTGTTGATAATGATAATTGTGCAAACATATGGAAAAGCAACCAAATGAAAAAAACAACATCAAGTACAAACTGTTTATGTGGTTAAATGAATCATTTATATACAAGTTACATGCAATACATGGTTACTGAGCAATATTAGTAAAACAACATGAATATATACCAAGGTATTTACCTTCCGTTTATTGTCTTCGTCGCCTGCTTGTTTCTGTTCGAGCAATAACAGCGCTTTTTGGAAGTATTGGCTTTAGGAGACTGATTGCAATCTGTACGCACGTTATCAGGATTATCGCGCTGTTAAATAAATTACACAGAAAAAGACCAGGAAATAGCTTTTCCGAAACTCGCCGACCCGGGCGATGTCACCATGTATCGCTATATCGATTTCATCAAATCGGTCATTACAGATTTCTCGTGATATGGAACCGATTTCACTGTGAATCGTGAATGGGTAACTTTTGCTGAAGACAAACGGTCCTGCCACAATGAATGGTAGTATCCATGTAACAGCGATACTTTTCTTTGTCCTCGATTTACTGTTGACCTTCATTGCAGAGAAGGGGTGAACAATTGCATAATACCTGAAACACACACCATTACAGTTACAGAATGTATGGCAGAAGCTATGTCACCATGCTATATGTAACGTTTATGCTGTTGCTATAAATTGCAAAGGCATGTTATATTGCTGCAATTAACTCATATCTACTTAAACATATTTTTATATCATCGTTTGGTACCGAATAACCCACGGTTAGGAATATAGATGCGTATACATATAATAACAAGTGTGAGACACACATACGGATACAAACACAATGTTATGTCGAGTCACACACGATTCATATAAACTCCACCATCTTTCTCAATCGTACATGCGCCCACCAATATTAATGACGCTTTATAATCATAACAAAACATAATGGCGTTTCATTCATACAAATTCAGCGATGGTTGATTCATAGCAATCAAAGATTCACAAATATATCATTTAAATCTATGCTTCAGTGCATGTTGCACGGTATTAAATACAGCTGAAATAATGTGCAATATCGTTTAATATCGTTTTTGTTTTGTGTAAATGTAATAATAACTTGAATTATAAAAATAGATCTTGATTTTTTTATTCATACTCTCTACACAAATAGTAAGTTTTAAACGATTTGTTGGAGCGGCTTCAAGCACGTGTATTTACTTTGCAAATTTTAGGAATTGTTCCGAACTATTTCCTTAACCTAAACTTTTGCCAATAGTTATTGAAAAAATGACCAATATCTGATTTCCTTCTTTGTCAACGAAATCAAGCTGCGTGTTGTTATTTTTATATCGCACTTTGTGCCGATTAACAGTCAAAGTAACTGTATACAACAATACTCAAGAACATATACAGGGCTTGGTTTTTGTATTTTAATTGCTAAATGCCTTATTGGTTTTTAGTATCAAAATTTATGTTTGATATAAAATAGGTAAAACACGACTTGTATGATAATGACTACTTGGAATATATCATTCCATGGTCTCGATTCAAATTAACTGTAAGCAATCATTTGCAACTACATACCGTATATTGATCAATTTAATGTGCTTTTCATATTTGTTCGTAGCTAAGGCAGTGCGTCGTTTCATTAAGTGTTTATAAAACGACAAGGCGCCCATTGAACTTGTTGATTACAGACCACCAGAAGCTATAATTTAAAGTACAAGAGACGCATTAAAGCGTGACAAATTAACAGCGTTTAATTAAACAGGAAATTACTCAGAAATTAAGTACGCCTATAGGCAAGGTAATGAAAAATTATCTTAAACACCTCGTCTGGCTGGTTAAAGCGGCTGCCTAAAAAATATGTAGTTATTGCGACCAAATTTAGATAATCAATTCAGGGTCTGTATTCTATTTAAAAGACAGATGTGATCTTAGATTGGGACTTTTATAAATACTTTATTTCTAAAATTAAATGCATACCTATAATAATTGATTGTATAGTGTATTTGGCAATCCGTGAAACTGGTTTACCCCTAAGCAATTAAGGCTTTGAAAGTTCCGTTCTAAGACGATACTCCAAGCTCAAATGAGTTTGTATTCAAACGAATATGTAGTGTCCTGTTCTTCTTGGAAATTGGCCATTGTCTTAAAGTCTAGCGGATTGTCCATACTCCTTTTTTCACATCTTGTAAAAAGTGCATTAAAACTGTGTCTATTATGTGTTTTATTTTGTCATATGTGAGGTGTTTTCATACAGTTTAGAATCTAAATTATTTTATTTTATACTTTTGTTTTGTAAAAGTCTTCTGTATAAACAAATAAATTTATATCTAAATGTGAAATGTATGTTTCAATACAAATCAATATCATTAAAAATAGTACCTTTCTATTGAGATGGATGCGAGTGTGAGGACGCTGGCGAACACGAACACCGGCAGCAGATAGTACACAACGGAGCAGAGTCCGTCACTGCGGAATATGTGCCAGCTGCAGGGGGCGTTGTACTCGAGCAGCTTGAGAGGCATCACCAAGGCCGCCAAGAGCAGGTCAGACACGGCAAGGTTCACGATGTAGTAATTGGTCACTGTATGCATGTGTGAGTTGATCCACACTGTCCAGATAACTAGAAGGTTACCTAGCAACGCTAGCACTGTAATGGGCATGTACAGAACAATTATGAGTGTTGCCACCGCAATTTACTCTACATCTTATGCAAGTACACACACATACATCCTATTTTTATAACCTATTGTTAACCAAAAACTACATCACAAAAACGAAAATACTAAGCGATGTACAATACTGCGTAATATGCACATATGTCGCCTAAATGGATCGTTGTGTATTGATCATTACACATCAGACATAAATGTATATGAAGTTATATATAATAAAATCTTACCCCATTTTAATCAATAAACAAAACAGTTAGGCTGAAAATTGTTACTCGGCGTGAGATTATATTAAAAATAAAATTATGTCATTTTATCTAATAACACAAGCAGTAGCAGAATGCTCTCTAGCTGAACAGTTGGGTTCAAATGTGTAAAAATGAAAACAATATAAAACAAACGTTAAACAAGTATATGGATTCTAAGATACCACAACCAGCGGAATTCTTAACACGTGTGTCTTTTATTGAAACGATGCATTTCATATTAAAACCCTGAATACTTCCTTTGAGAAAGTTGTTTTAAATAGAAGTTTAATCATTTTGTCAGGTATTTTCCGTATGTTAATTGTCTCTACAGTTTGCTTATTTCCTCGTCTGAATTGTTAAAATAATGGTTACCCCCATTCATCTCCACATTTTTAACCGTTGATAAACGGAGTTAATTTGAAATACCGAATCGTGTCCTAATAACACTGTCTTTAATCACAAAATATCAAACAGGTGTTTTCGGGTCGTTAACACGAAAGGTGCATAATAAATTACATGGCAATGTTGAATGCAACGGCACAAACTCGTTCTTTCAGGATGCTGAAATGCGTGTATTGTTATTCAGCGACTCATGGTCGTATGGTTTTCACATAACCTCTTTAAAGCGTAGAGGATTCCTTATGTATATTACTGTTTGCTACTTTGTTTTTGATTGTATGAGTATATCATTACTGTTATGAGGAAACCATGTATCTTAATTGTTCAGAGTAGTAATAACTGAAAATGACCCAATTTCTATTTTTGTGTTCGATGCCATGTCTTCCATAACGGATTTTTAGTAATTAACATAAAAAATGGCGTGTCCAATCTTAATGTGATTTTAATGCAAATATCATTCGAAAATATAGAGATGACCAGAAACATTTGTATCAATATATTCAGTATTGCACGTTTGAAAGAAATAGATAAGATGTTTCTGATATCAATATATTTGTCTAAAACAATGATGTAAACCCTTTTAAGGTATCTAAATAAGCATTGAAATGCGACATTCGTGTAATCAAGGTGTCTACTTATTACGCGACATACGTTATTTTACTGGGTGATTTATTTCCTCAATCGGATATATATTTCCAACATTCAGCTACGAAAGCCCATAAACAACAAATCTGCGTCATTTTATCAAATTGTATCGGGCGACTCCATTAATTTCTAGTCTGTTTTTGAATATTTATTTGACTGCTTCACGCGGCTCGTGAATGTTAATAATATATTTAGTTTAAGTATATTTTCTTTGCTGAAACATCTCAAAGATGTAACATAACATGTTTTAAATTTTAATTAGTATTTGTTTGATATTATTATCAGATTGTAATCAATATATAAATCACTATGATTTTTTTTAAAGAAGTTACTTTTAGTTTTAGGAGGCTATGGGTGAATCTGAAAGTCTGCAAGATGTAAGACTAAATTGGTGTTCTGTGTGACTTATTCACTACATCGAGTTTGACGAAGGGGGCTGCCTATGAAGAACTTATTATCTACAGGGAGTTTTAAGAGGCGAATGTGGTCATACAGGAGTGAGTTTTAAGCCTGCATGGGTGCTTCTTGGGAAACATTGTCGACATAGACATTAAAGTGGGGATGTTTATTCTGAGAGACTGCTTCTCTACATAGAGTTTTAAGAGGTGATGTGTGTTAACGCATCACTTATTCTCTACAGCGCGATTTTATAAGTGGGGAGGTGTACTTTTAAAAAACTATTTATCTTAATCGAGTTCTAAGAATGGATGCAGTCTGGTTTTAAGGAGCTTTTGTCTACAGCGGCTTTTCCTCTTAAACGGGTTTAAAGACAGGCGGGTGTTTCAGGGACCTCTTTAGAAACAATAGTTTGCTGCCAATTGTTAAGTAGTTAAGTAGTCAAGAGTTATAATCGTTATTTAAGTAGTACACGTATTTTCGAAATTATCCTGTAATAGGGTTACACACGCTTTATAATTGTTCCGATTTATAAATATGACTTTACATTAATATACAAATATGTTGAGCTGTGTTTTTGATCAGGAGTGTTATCTCGCTAGTTTTGACACAATTGTCATTTTACCAAATTGGGAACCAATATTGTTACCAGGGGACGGATCGTCTAAGGGACTAATTATCTAAAGCCAGTTTTTAGAGGGGAGAGATTCTTGGAACGGACTTCTCTGCAGTGAATGTTAGAAAGAAGGGTGATTCTGAGAGCATAATATTTACAGCAAGTATGTATAGTGGATGTTTGCTTCAAAGGGGCTTATTATCTATCCAAAATTTTTAAAATGAAAGGGTGCTTCTGAAATAGTCTTGGTGGCGAGATTGAAGAGGGGATGGTGAATCTAAGGGTATAATTCCCCATAGCGATTTGTAATAGCAGATTGGTGTTCTTAGCGAGCTTTAAGAATGGTTTACTGCTTCTGACAGCATCATTAATTGCATCGTGTTTTCAGGAGTTTGTGCTTCTGAGTGGATTAGTACATACAGTTACTTTTCAGAGGAAAGAGGTGTTTCTTCAGGACTTGTTTTCTTTTCGAGATTATTCGGAGGGTAATACTTATAACCTTCAGCGTGCTTAGAGTGTAGAGGTGCTTCTTATACCATATAGAAAGTTTTATTAGGGCGGGATGCTTTTGAGAGACTAAATATCTGCCGCGGGTTACAAGAAGTGATTGTGCCACTGAAGGACTCATACTCTACAGCAAAGTTTGAAAATGGAAGGGGAGCTTTTGATTGATTTTCTTAATCGAGTTTTAAGAGGCGAATGATGCTTCTGAGGGATACATTATTTACAGCGAATTTAAAACAAAAGCGAAGCATGTAATGGACTTATTCTCTAAAACGAGTTTGAAGATAGGCTATGAAATGTTGAGAGACCTATTATTTTATATGAGTTTTAAGAGGGATGGTTGTTGCTGTCTTTTTGTTCGCATTGTGCTGTATTGTATCGGCAGATTGTAGCTTGCATTAAAAAAGACTAGCGGGTATAAGTAAGAACTATGCACCTGCTTATATTTCTGAAGTTTAATTTTAAATATATACCTGTATCATTATAGCCGAACTTGTATCTTTCCAGCACAGTATTCTACAGCATTTGCTATTTGTATTCTGTTTTAGCAGACACAATTGTCCAGATCATGCATAGCTGTTTTGGTTTTGATTTCGTATGCAACACACCAACCACGCTCTACGACATTACATTAAACCATCCACTGGCACTGTAAATGTCAAGCAGAGACGAGAGACAATAAATCAAATATGCGTTATCAAATGACTCGATGTTTATTGCGTATACCAATTATGCTTTGCCTAAAGGAAACCGATTTATTATTACAGATCTCTTGTTGATTTAATCACCGGATTATATATTTGATTGAATAAATATATCTACCAGACACGCTATAGTTCTGTAAACGTGTATGCTACTCAAACATTTCTTTGACCGCATTAACTCGTTTACAATGCTGATTGGTGGTAACGCAACGTAAACAGTGATTTGACAGTATACAATCAACGTAAGAACACTTTGAATATTGGTGTGTGTTATACATTAAGATGATTTCACAGAACTATATTGTTTAAACAATAATACATTGTGTAACGTTGGTGCTCTGGAATTTACAATTTAACGGGTATAATTATTAATAAACTGGCATACTTGGAATTATGTGTAGCATTGATGAAACGATATAGACTCAATGTAAATAGTTGCACTGTTGGGCACATCCATTATGTAGTCAGTCTTAATATTGTGCTTTAGGTCTGGGAAATTTCACCAGCAGTAAACCCCTAAACTATCCTGTGTTTGAACTTTTCACGGTTTTGGATCCAAAGTTGCAATCAGAGTCAACACAAACAACACAAACTACAATCTGATACCAAGATGCTTTATATTCTAGACACAAAACGCAACAAACACATCTAAAAACTTAAACAACACAGCGAAAAACTTAAGTAACAAATAGTAAGTCCACGTTTTTCTGACGTCATTATTTCCACGCCCAACGTAATACAACATTTTCATGCTCTGCAAAAAAGCAGAGTATCCGCGATGAAATTACATATATTTATTTTAATGGGCGAGGGCGTAGATAGATTATAATCGGAAAAAAACGTGTTACTGTCCTATCGCAGTGTGATTTATCAGGCTCGGCACAATGAAAACAAATCGACTATTCTATGCCATATAAGATATATTACAAAACGATAGGAGGTTTGTGTTTTTTAATGTTATTATATACTTATCGATGTTCAGTTACCTATTCATACTGTTTTCTACAATAAAATACAAAAAGTCGTACCAGCCACTAGCGTTTTCTGTTAACGTTTCAAAGTAGTAGCTTCTTACTTAGTAAATGCTTCTAACTTTTTAAACACCATATGCATTATATTTACGATTGAACTTTGGTAACATAACTTTTAATCAAAGATTTTTTTTTAATTATTTGCAATAAGTGCTTTTTTCTTGCCGTGTATTGTCTTTGTACAGGCCGACCGAAACTTGATTTAAAGGGACTGTAAACCACGAATGACGAAAAAAGAAATGTTCTAAAATACCGTTTTTTTTTACGATTATTAGTTTATATTGATTAAAATATCACAACTGGTATATAACATAACTTGAAAAAAAGTTCATATTTTCAGTATATTCGATAATAAAATTTTGCGATGTGAAATCGAAAGTACATCGCGTAAATAGGTGACATAACGATATAAACACTATAAATAACGCAAGTAGATTGATCATTTTATATATATATAATATACAATTCACTGCGCATGCACAATTTGCATTCCTGGATTTACCACATGACGATGATGATGAATCTAATTGCGTTATTTATAGTTAACTGGTACTTACCTGGTAGACATGCTCAGTAAAAATAAATAAATACGAAAATAAAGTAAAAATGAAAACAAAATCCTTTTTTAAAGTAATGTTATATACCAGTCGTAATATTTTAATCAATATAAACTGATAATTATAAAAATACGGTATTTTAGAACTTTTCTTTTTTCGTCATTCGTGGTTTACAGTCCCTTTAAAGGCCAACATTAATAAGCATGAAACTCCCCACAACTATCTTAATGACTTTTATTGTATCAATCCACAAGAAGAGCTCATTACAAATAGGATACATTTTCACATTAACTCAAAACATGTCTTGCATCAAAATCTTAATTTCTGTACTGTGTATATGCCTATACATTAGTTGATAACAACTTGCTATACTGCATACATTTACAATGCATATACACTAATTATGTAATATAAGGTCAAAGGTCAACTAAATAAAAAATAAAGATAATATTTATTAATTTTTCATTTATAGGTATTCAGGTAATCAAACTTTATTACCAATATTGTTTTAGTATAATACAATGTCTCATTCCATAGTTGCCAATGAACATACATAGAGTTCTATAAATAATTATATTAATATTGATATAAATTTCCATACACTTCGGTCTGTCAATATTCAGCACGACTCACAGAACTCACGATTGATCGATATTTAAGGGATCGTCATATATACGGAAAATGTATGAACATCTACGTATAAGGAAAGAAGTTATTTGATTGCTGACAGCTCCTTCAAACCTGAACTATATAGACATTACAGAAATGTAGGGATATATGAACTACTGAATCCACACAGAACACATCAATTTGTTGTGTGCTTCATATAAAACAAAGTTAAACTTCAAATTCATTAGCAGGAAATCAGTCTTATTACACGATTAATAGTCTCTCTATTTCAGACAAGTTACCACGTGTCAGACAATTTAAGACACAAAACAAACACACATAACGAACATAAATACCACTACCAGTGTGATTATCGCTTAAGAACTACTGAGAGCCAACGAAGTATCACGAGAGGCGGTTCTTATCGAACAAATGTACATACAGATAACCCATTTAATGTAAACACCCTGTGGTTTTCAAATTGGTAATGACAATAGATTTTACTGGAAATAACATTGTTTATGTTGAATAGAAACTTATAAAACAATAAAACATGATTACATAAATAGTTAAAAAAAACATCAACGAGTGAACTCAACACGGATGTAGCTCCTGTTCGGGTGTTAATAAATACTAACCAAGCGCATTGCAATTCAAATTAATTATATATATATTGTATTGCTTGTGAATTTATTTACATGTTTACACGATGGTCTGATGTAAGCCAGAGCAACAGAACTGTTTCTCTTTCTGTGTCACAATACAATGAAAGAAAAACATATGTGCCCACATAATAAAAAAGACGTACCATGTATAGAAATTCAGTATAGCAAAAATAAAGTGCGTTTATTATTAGGTTTATTAAATTAATTTTAATCGCATTTAATCATTTTGATATGAAAGATGGTACACCATTTAACGAGTGTATGTTTTGCTAACGTATCATATCGATGCAAACAAGTATGATTACATTTTTCAAGACTAATGGTCCTGATATGCTATAATTTAACAACCATTTTACAGGAACATAAAACAAACACATGTTATATTGTGTACCAAATTAAGGACGTAGAAAATACAAAAGAACAGAAAAAATCTGTCTCTCATTTTTATTATTTGAAATGATCATAAACAAATTATTTCGCAATTGTATTATTTTAAGTGGTTACCAACGCAACGTTACCCTTTTTATCGTTCATAAATCAGGCGCGTAACGTCCTTAAGATACAAAGCGACTTAATTCATTTTTTCACAAATAAGCATTGTGAATCAGCTTGATATTAATAATGCAATAGTTTCTATGTGATATGTGTTATAAAATAATATATTCGGGGATTGCCAAGATGTCAGGAACTGAGAGCTAGAATTCCATGTTTGTCCTGGGCGGAAGCTTTAAAATAATTTAAATTATAGAAATATGAATAACTTTCGTTGTTTTCCTGAAAACTTATATTCATGTTTTTTAAACCTTTTATTTGCCATAACAATTTAAAAAGATTGCCTTCAAAGCTGAAAACAGTCTTTATAAAAACTGCTACGTCAAAGATTGCACAACAATAATAAAAAAACAATTCTTCAATGCAGATCTATCGTTAAAGTTCCAAACTACTTCAAGGTTCAAAACTACCTGTTTAAAGCATTTGAACGCATTAGTTTGAGTTAATTTCATAAGCATATCAAAACGCTTGTCCGTTATATATAATGTGTTGCTTTTTGTCATAATATTATATTCATGCAAGTATGTATCAGTTAGTGAATAAAACGTTCTTATGAGTGGAAGTTCTTTCTCTTAGCATAATGTTGATACCATTTGTGTTAGAATATTCAGAACACTGACAATAACATAACGCATTGCAATGGAGATATATTATCGTGCACCTGATTTATATATGACTTTATTTATGGCCGTTATATTGCACTGGGTCTGTCCCATCGTTATACGCATATGATATTCCGTAACACAAATATTATATTATAACAGTCCCACTCTCCTATACTATCGACCATGCGAAAAAAAGACGCGTTATTGTAGATGGACTATTGACTATACGGTACCATGGTAAAGGGCTTTTTATATTAGATGTTTTTATATTAGACTTGTTTCTAAACTAAAATCGGTAAAGTCGTTCCATTAACGATTTGTAAAGAAATGTTCTACATATAGCAAGTGTGGATTCAATTCATACCCTGCAAGTGCTGCAACCTTTCAGAGCAAAGTGTTTTCAATTGGGATGATCCGGTTGATGCCAATGAGCCGACTGCCAAGAAGAAACATTGAAGATGAATGTGTTTCTTAAAAGCCAATCAGTATTGAAGAATATTCAAGTTCAAATAATGCATTACAGC
Source organism: Dreissena rostriformis (assembly GCA_007657795.1). Taxonomy (NCBI): domain Eukaryota; kingdom Metazoa; phylum Mollusca; class Bivalvia; order Myida; family Dreissenidae; genus Dreissena; species Dreissena rostriformis. Next base: position 213,154 of record VMBQ01000026.1, on the reverse strand, counting down.
ATATTGCTCTTGTTAGCTTTGAAAGCCCGAGTAAACATTCTTCGGCGGATCATTATTCCAATTTTAACAAAGTCAAAGTATCCTAACCGGCTACAGCATCCGGGCAGTATTGGAAAACGAGTATGCAATATGGATAAGTGTTGTTTTTTTTTTCATATCGAGGTGTTCGTTGGTTTTAAACATGAACATCGAAATTCGCAAAATGTACACGTAACTCTCATGTTAAGCAACATTTTTAACTCACCTCTGTACCAATGTTGTATCTACTTACCGTTATTAATACCGTCACACGAGGCGATTTTATTATAATTCCTCTACAAATTCGCATTAAACATACATTACACATTTATCGGCTCAAGCGAATACATGTTTATTTTATCAATACCCATTTTGTGTGATGAATGAACGAGTACCTACCACATGGAATCTCATATTGAAAAACAATATATTGATTCGCATTATCGTAACATATCGTGTATTTCAATATATATTGCATGCATCCATAAAAGACGAATGCATCTACAATCTTTAGAAAACATAAATTGTTGACGAAGCAATCAATCTGTACACATACTGTTTACCATTGGATCCGATAAAGTTTACACGTGCATTGCATTTAATTTTGCATACACATCAGTAACGTGTCATGATTTCACAGCATAAAAGGGCTACGCTCATAAGAAATGTCTGATATTTCCGAAACACAATATACAGCAAGCTATCAAGTCGTCATGAGGTATGTTATTATTCATTCAAGAATACACTCAGACAATTCAAGAATAAGATGAGGATCATTCGCGTGACGTCTCGCAATCTGACAAAGGGATTTCTCTGAAAAAGTTTTATATAGTTAGTAAAAACAGATTCCTTTTTTCGAAACCTTCACGATACGAACCGAATATAATTATGTTTTCAACAAAACTCATTAGTCTAAAAAAATCCGTGATGTATGTGTGATTCACAAATGTTCCTTACCAGATGTTTTTGTGTAGACAGCTATTAATGACATCCGTTGACATGTCAGCGCTTGTGTGATATGCAATGTCTTAAACATAAATAGCCGTTACCTTATGTTAACATATAGTGTCACGTATACATGTGTCTGTAAGCATGTGATTTATTTAGTTACAGTACTCCAGTCTTTTACAGATCAAAGACGCATTTAAGTGTATATCCGTTGGATTTTTTTATCAAGAATACCAGGTCAAATTAAATATTTTGCTTCTGATTATAGTATCTTAGTTCCTATATTTAAATCAAATAGAATAGTGGATGGGATAATGTCAACAGATAACATAAATTATGGGAACGAATACCTTTTTCAAACTTAATGTTCAGTACCAACTCGCCAAATAAACATTGGCAACAGTTAATGTATTGCCCATTTGTATCAAAAAGTGTCATCACTGAACATTAAGTTAAAATTTCAAATTGCGTAAATAGTAATTGTAAAATTAAAATAACATGTTTGTAAAAGTTCATTTCACATTTATAAAATCCAAACAATACTTAGTGTTCACATAACACGTGCAGATACATGTTCGTGATTGCTTTCGCCCGTCGGTTAAACGTTGCATTTGGACAATAATCCTTATTACGTAAAACCCAACAGTTGTTTTACCAACTTACTTCGGGAATTAATATTCTATTCGATTTTGATTTCAGTAAAAGACAACGTATAACAAAAGAGTGTCTAAAACGTGAAATCCGCGACAAGAAACACATTCCATTATATTTAACGATTTTGATGATTCCATTTTTTGAAACCTATTTGGTTAACCGTATTATAAGACATGCTCTAGGTATCACGTTGAGACCAATGTTATGTTACCATTTCCTTTTTACCTTGACGGCTAGCCAATTTAAATGATCATAAGTTATATTAATATACACGCCTTGATCTTTGACATGGTGACCTTAACATCGATATGTGTCCTATACCAATGTTCATTCGCTTAGATCAAAGCATTCCCATATCATGCGAAAACAAATTGACTGTTACGAACCTGTGTGGCAATAACTTTTGTCCGGCTGTTCTCGAAATGAATATTCCTCTTCCATTTGTTTCCAAGTCACAATAATATCAATCTCAATGGTTGCATGCCCTAACGTCTACTTGATATCGTACGGACCGACATACCGACCGAACGAACGACTTTGACACCGACCGACCGACGCATAGGTGCAAGTCAATTTAACTCCGCTTCTTCGAAGAAGGGTAGGGGCATGAATAACTTTAAAAGCCATATGATGAAAACGTCATGGCAAAATATAGTATATACTAGTTGTTAACAAAATAAAATACGAAATTTGTTATCAATGTATTCCCCCCTCCTAAAACACAACAAACTTCATAACTTTGTAATACCCTATAATTATTGAATGTTACTGTTCAAATGAATTTTAATTCTATCCATACCATAAATTATCCAATAGTTATGGTGTTTTTACACCATTGAAAGTTTCCTTTAGGGATGATGGTAAAAGTACTTAAAATGCTATTTTAGCTATTTAATTTATTAGTACAAAGCCCCTTTGGAATAGACCGTTGTTGTTGTCAAAATTGATGGGCCTCCTAAGTAATCATTATTATGACGTGCTTAGTTATACATCAAAATGTCCTTTTGATTGTGTACCGACCGACGGACTGGACAAAAGCAATATAACCCGCTTCTTCGACAACCAATTAAATCATCGCAGTTTAAGAACGACGAGCGCCATCACATCCTAATGCAAAAGGCAATATACACAATGACATGTTTTGAAACTTAACTATGAATTTCATTTCACAGTTCATTATGTAAAACTTTTCTTGACATTTTCGGAAGAAAATACCCACACTTTTTAATGTAAAATCATATTAATGTCTACACAATATTTAGCAGAATACAACATTGTATCGCATGATCAATTGTGCCTTTGCCACAACTCAGTCTTACAAAGTGAAGTAAGACATCGACCGCAACAAAAACATGATGCGAACTTTGTCGCCTCTTAAGATTGCGAATATGAATAGAGTGAACAATGCTCAAGAAACTCTAAAATGATAGAAATGCACAACTTTTTTAACAGAACGTCAACTATAAACATAAAACGATCAATACCCGGATCAGAGACATGGAACAGTCAATTCAAAGCATTGGGGGGGGGGAACCAGTTCGAGGGTTGGCGAAACCTAGTTCTTATCCTAGAATTGATCACGTATGCGTGTATTAAAAATCTCAATCAATAAAACCTAATCAGAAAAAAATGAAAACATGAATGCCATGAATCGAATACTTTTCGCATAATGTTGATGTACTAGTGTCGTACATATCAGAAAGCTATTAAAACGCGTAGGGAGTAGGTTTTAAAGTTATTGAAAACAAAACAAATACACATGGACCACCTTTAAATCATATTAAACTATCAATTAAGCGATGAATGTATAGAAAAATGTCAATCAAACTAGGTGTAAAGAAGATCGTTTATATTTTTCATCCTTCATTTAAGAAGTTAGGTTTATCTATAAATGATATTAATGTGATTATCCGTTCTCGGAAGCTTATTGCTTTTGACCATGTGGTATCAATGTCCTTTTTTGTCACTATCTTACACACATATTTACAGTCCAATAATAGACATTCCAAGTATTTATTTTAAAATATATGGTATGTTCAAAAACAGTACAAATTCCGAATTTATTATCCCCACACTTTGTGAAAAAAAGGTGGAGATATTGTGGTTATCTCCGCCGTCCGTCCGTCCGTCTGTCTGTCTGTCTGTCAGTCCGTCTGTCCGTCCTGGCCAATATCTGTTCCTACACTATAAGCACTAGAACCTTGAAACTTACACACATGGTAGCTATGAGCATATGTGCGACCCTGCACTTTTTGGAATTTTGATCTGACCCCTGGGTCAATATTTATGGGGGTTGGGGTGGGGCCGGGTCAGAAATTATCACTCATTTTTTTAAGGTTATTTTACATTTACTTCTTTATTTCTACACCGATTAACTTCAAATTGATACTGAACCTTTCTTATGACAAAACGGTCAATCTCAACTATGCATGGCCCCATTCCCAACCCTGGGGCGCCCCGCCCACATAGGCCACACCCACCAAAAATTGCCATTTACTATAATTTCTTCATTTCTACACGGATTCACTTCAAATTGATACTGAACTTCTCTTATGACAATACGGTCAATCTCGACTATGCATGGCCCCATTACCAACCCTGGGGCACACCTAGGTCAAACATTCGGTGTGGGGATACGCGTCGGCCTCTGCCGCGCCATTTCTAGTTCAAATATGAGTTTTTCCCACGAATCTGCTGTTGGTTTAATATGAACTATTTATGTTCTGTTTAAATGATATTTATTAAGCGATTCTACCATAAATATATAATTATCAAAATAACAAAGTGCTATGTCACTGAAAACTATAAAGATATTTGATCCAAGCTATATTATTACGAGCCAATGCAGATGATTGAATGCCATTTATTGTCGAGAGTTTAATTTTTACTATAATATACATATTCGGAATATATGACGATACAAATTCATGGTGCATTTCAACGCATACAGTATACTTACTTCAAATAGTTTTGGTACATTGTGTATTTTCAGATCACTGACACATATGGTCTGACACCGAGTCACCGATGTCCATTCATATATCTCAATATAGACCTAACAATAGTATTCATACTTTATTCCGCTACCAAGAAACAAAACTCCCTACCACATAGATAAAGATCATCTTTCCAAGCACTGACAAGTGAACGCAGAGAAGAATGACAAACATCAAATATGCAATATAAAACATCCCGATATTAATTGCGGGAATCTACAACGACTTGTTTGCATAAAGGAAACCGATTTCTTATTAAAGATCGCTTGCCTCTGTAATCACACGAATGCATAAATGATTGAATAAATATATCTGTCAGGCAAGTCCACACTTTATGTCCGTAAGTTGACATGTTGATTGCTCACAAGTCGGAATGTCCTTGTTTCCAGTATCAACTGAATTTAAAGGAATAATGAAACTCCAGAAATGTATCAGAATAGAAGTTCTTATTAACACCCGCAAATCTTTTATTTAACATGACATGTTACTGACCTCAATACATATGCCAACACTCTTGTGCCATATGCACTCTCATTTTGTAACGGTCATACGAAATGATAGGGATGATTATCTAGAGGCCAAGCAGATGTAACATATATTTGTTTAACTATAATATTTAACTGTTTTACCGATACAAAAATTGGAATCCGACAATAAATCGGACTAAAATGGCAACCGCTCGATACGTTTAGACATTGGTTTATATCATATAATAATTATGTCCGAAAGAATGTTCTTCGCCCATAGGAAAAAGGAGTGTCCGAAGTTTGACAAACGAAATGAAGAATTAAAGAGGCTTTCGCAGTAATAAATAATATGTGCAAGTATCATATCATATATTATAAACACAAGCAATCTTATAACAATAACAACACATTTAGGATGTAAAACTCTCGATCAAAATGTAAATAATTATAAAGCTCTTTTTAAAATTAAAAATACGAACTACTTCCCAATTCTAGACAAAATGCAGAGGAAAAGAATTTACATGTTAAGGAATTGCGATGTTGGTCTTACACATGTTTGTGTAATTGCACTGTCTGAAAACTGAAAACAAATATGGAGGTCAACTGCGAGCAGTTGTAATGCAAATCAAGTGGATTATATAGAATGCGCAAACGAAAACAACGTCTAAATCTGCAATGCCTACATTATGATGTGACCCTTGTCAATAGAGACTATATTATACAAATAACTTAATTGCAGACCTCTTTGTCGAAATGTTTAATTGAGTGTTCCTGTGTGTACCACTAGGGGCTCTCAACAAAGTGTGTTAGTTTAAACATATTTTATTTCAGGAACAAACATATTATAAACAAAGAATGCATACGTAGTTACAATTGATTTACATGTTCCGAAAATGGATAAGAACGAAAGACCAAGTCTTGTTTAGTTCTTCTCCATACATAGCTTGTGCAGGATTGTAACTTTACAATTCATTTGGTGGAAGTCATGTTTGAGTAAACATACAATAGGGCATTTTAAACAAAAGAAGTAAATGTGTAATATAGAAGCAAAAAGTGTTAATATACAATACAATATGTAATGCAGTTAGAAGTAACGAACAATGAAATTGAGTCCTGAATCGGACGATAGAAGGTAATGGGGCGTTCCGATATAGTGTGAAACACAAACAGAGGTTTGAAAGAGGTTGTTGTTTTTGATTCTTTTGTATTTTGGTGTTTTGATGTTTTCATGTGACAGATAACTAGGTATCAAAGCGTTTACTATGCTTAATATACGTGTGAACTGCATCACAGATACGAGTGTTTTTCTCAAGGTTAATGCTTATGTCTTCATACAATAGTATGTTTAGAGATGTAGGTGCCAAAGGGGTAATTGCATTGATGAGAACTTCTCGGTGTTGCCTGAAACAGTCGCATTCTAAAAAATAATGATTTATAGTTTCAATAGAACCACACCTACATAAGGGTGACTGAACAATGGTGCACATATAAATGTCTTGATTAAATGAACTACAATGAGTTCGGAGTCTGAAATGGAGCATTTGTTGGCGTCTTTCGCCATAGTAGTACAGCAAATTAGGTTAAGTAGTATCGCTAGAACGGAGCGTTTTAAACGAGTGAAGAGAATCATCATAACGTGTTTCCAGTGAGAGATTGTTCCATTCTATTATTGCGGAGGGTACGAATGAGTTTGAGTATGGGGTTGTACGAGCTGTCACATTTCTAATGTTTGCTCCATTACGAAATGGATACGAGCTGTTGCTTCTGAATGTGTCTGGTACTAAATATATAAGATACGCTGGTGAAAGGTTTTTAGTAATTTTGTACATAAGAATAAGTTTATGATTTTGGCGCCTTACATTTAGTTTTTCAACTTCTTTATACAGCTCGTTTATGGAGACAACTTTCGTACAACCAGATACAGTTCGCGCAGCTTCAGTTTGATTTGTTTTAATTCATCTTTTTCTAATTGGCAGCAATTGTCAAATACAACATCAGAATATTCAAGTATGGGTCTTATAAATGAACAGAATATGACTTCCATAAAGTGTTCAAAAAGTTCCCTTGCGCTCAAAACTGTTCATTCCCTGGGATCACAATTCTGTTAGTCTCGCTGATTTAATCAATGTAGGCCTACATTTGACAATGTAAACCGACCAGCCACAGTAAGTATCATCAGCCAGTTAAATAATTTACATAAGTTTGTTTGGGTAAATTAAGCGTACTTTATACAGTTTTTTACATTCCGCCAATCCGTTAATATAAAGTGAACACATGTTTGAGACTTTTCATTTAAGGTACAGTGGCCGATGCGCGCAATAATATTGCAAACAAATTTGTTTCAGACTGCTATATATATTAGATCATTAACGAATAATATATGCTGTCCTTCAACCAACCACAACTAACATACCTTTTTAAACCTGAGCTTTCTTAGTAGTTAACTAAATTAACAAAATATGATTTCGTTGTAATAAACTAATAAATCTGAAATATTAAACAAATGAAGTGTCCAGAACAGCAAACTTGGTAACTTCCTTCCATTTTAACATGTACTTCACCCATACGTTCTTAAGGAACAAGAACACCAAACATGTTACATAAAAGTTACTAGAAATATACGGGTCAAAATAAGTATTCATATTTTAGTTTAATATGAAATCATCTACAACATATGAACAAATACACAAAAGGTTCAAACTCTGCTGCTTCAGAGAAAGAGAAACCTTATAAATACATGTATATATATATGAATATATATATATACATATATACTTTCTCTCTGGATAATGTTTCTTGAGTTTATATATTCCTATATATCTTACCACCAAAAATGATATACTTTTAATAAATTGAAATAACAGAAATAAAGTGTGTTTTTGAGAGTGTATGGAGTTTCATGTTTCGTATATTTTCAAAAAGTTATCATATTGTACGGTGCATTTTCCATTTGTCAAAATACAGCTATCATTAAATTTGACTTGATTAACGTTGTGCACGCTTAGGAAAAAATTATATGTATCGTTGTTAGTGCGTTAATGTCACGAATGTGATTACTACAGTTTCAAACTACACTCGAGAATAACCCTGTCATTATAGTGGGAGAAATGAAATTTGTATTACCAAGGATTAATTGCGTATTGCGTATCAAAGTATTGGTTTAAAATAACTAAACGTGATAATATTATGTTACGATCCATATTGGAAGATGGTTTGGTTGCCTTAAATGATAATAAACTGAACAGGTTCAGAAATGTGATGGACTTACTATCTAAATACGGATTTAATAACGTGTCGTCTAATAACTCTCAAATCAATGAGGTAAATATTTTGTCCTTGTTAAAACAAAGAGCTCACTTCAAAGAGTGGAACTATAATGATAATATGTTTCTCATTGTATATAAAGCAATAAAAACAACATTTTCGTTTGAATCATACTTAAAGACGATTTTGTCAAGAAATGGAAGAACAGCAATTATGAAATTACGCATCTGTGCACATGGCCTGATAACTGATAGACTGGCAGATATGATAGATAGGTAAGAAACTTGCGACTCTGTCTATTATGCGGCAGCAATGAAGTAAAATATGAATTCCACTTTTTGTTATATCTTATAAATTTGACAAATAAGATACATTTACCTTAATATGTATGATAGAATGAGACCTCGCATGTTAAAACTCAAAAGTACAAAAAAAAACATGAACGTGAAACGTTCAAACTAGTAAAGTTCATATCAAAAGCACTCAAGATTCGCCAAAGGCAATACTTAAACATGTTTATTATATGTATTATATGCTGATATAGATAGTGTTTAACATTAAGTATAATTAATACTTATGTTACTATATATATTAACACAATTGACTCGAATGCATGTGATTATCGGTCAAAGCCCGCCAAATTGTGACAATCAATAATCGCCCCGGAGCTAAAGCATGTGACGTCAACACTATTGACAACAGAACAAAATGGCGTCCATATTCAGTCTTTTCCAACGTTGATTAATAAAATTTAACCACAAATCAACGAAATCATATTTTTAAAAAAAAATTAATTAAACGTAGCACATACTTAGAATGATAAAAAATATCGATTGCCTCTTTAAACTGAACTGTGGATTAGCGTGATGACACTATTTGAGCTTTAAGTTTAACATGAGTCATCCCACATCAAAATCTAGTAAACGACAATCTTACCTCATCAATGACAATTTTAATCCAATGCTTTTAATAATAAAATTACAACGATATGCACTGCAATGTTATTCAACCCCTTTATTTTAATTTATTTCAAGCTACACTTTTTGAAACGTTTCACGAAATCGAATGACTGCTCGGAGTGATTTCTTTAATTCCTCTTGAAGTTTCCAATTATAAATTACAAACACACAATCCGAAATACGTTTTGGATTCGTTCGATGCTTTTTAAATTAAGTAGTTTACTGTTACATGAATCAAAACGTCCGAATTGTTGTTAAAATCTAGAAATTCAAGCTTAAACTGGTGTGTTTCGAAAGTACGTCATACAAGGTAGATATATTGCGTAATCAATTAAATGAAAATAAAAGTACGGAAAGCTGGTTCTGCAATATATTTTAGTGAAGGAACAAGTAGGATGATATGTAACATGTACCGTGGTTAAATAGTACAGTTAACTGGGATTCAGTATTAAAGACGTTAATACAATCGTTGCTTGAGGGCCAGAAATGATAATCGGCCCTGGAGTGAATAATCGCCCTCAGGCTTAGGGCCTTCGGGGCGATAATTCACTCTGCGGGCCGAATATCACGTCTGGCCCTCAAGCAACGAGGTATTAACCTCTTAATATAATTCGGTATGATCATTTGGTTCGAAGTAATAAATTGTAAGTGGATTTGTTCTGTATTTAGCTCTATCTACACAACGTATATAAAGTTAATATCATTTTGTTTAACACTAGAACTGTAAATTGTATGTGTTATAAAATTATATTTTGTCCTGTTCTGTTCATGTTTAATAGCACACAATCTCAGTGTGTAAGGAATATGAGCATCTAGCAATCCTCTATATAACATGACATTTAAATAACCATGTAAAACCAATGCAAATTAGTATATGGTATGCCTTACCCCTAACGGTCAATAAAAGGAGAAGGATATAGTAGGGTTTGATCATTTCACTCAGTGACAAGTTTTAAAGAACTGATTCAAGATTGTTCGGCAGTAGGAAACAAACGTTACATTTAAATAAAACTAGATAATAATGCGACAACGATGCAGAAACTAAAGTTATTTTCCCACAAAGTCAGTAAGTGGCAATTGAGTAATCAGATTTTGTCATATTCATGACGTCACAGTACCCGAACTTGTATGATGCAGATGCACAGCTAGCGTGTTTTCGTATCTTCAAAAATAAATCAAAGTGTACGATCGCATAACCTATTTGTTTTTGTTAGATATTGTATAAGATATAATATGATACATTATCTAATATGCTGTATAAAAACAATCATGAAATGATAGAACGATATGAGGAAATAAAACAAATCCTTGTCGTGATTTGTATTAATTATATACGGATAGTTTCTATATGATTAACAACATTAAAAACATCTCATACAAATATAAATGCCTTGTCCTTATTCCACGAAGGCGTAGACTATACCTGAGCACAGGTGCATGTTGCAAATTGCAAATATAATTGATTGCTGTTTCCTCACCATTAATATTACAAGATTCAATTCAACGGATAGGTATTCGTTTTACAAATCTGCTGTTGATACTTTGACATTAGCTTTTATGGTCTTGAAAATGAGACTACTCTGAAAGTAACACTCAATGTACCGCAAGGAAAACGAACCATCAGTAGTTAAACCAAGAGTAATAAAACACATAAGATAAAACATCGTATAATAGCACATCCGCGCTTTTGATTAAACAATCCAAATTTATATTTGATTATAAATACATTTGTTCGATCAGAATGTTATATGAATATAAAAAATACAATTAATACTATGCCACTTTTTCCGATGGCACGAACAGCACGATGCAACCTCACCTACCAGTGGCCCAGTAGTGTCAGAGCATCGCGGGTATATGCTTGCAATACTATATATCCTATTGTATGTTATAATGGCATGTTTTAAATAAATAATAATTTGCTAATAATATGCTACATACTAAGAAAGGATACAATATATCATTTTTACATTAGGTATAACATTCAAACACATATCTTCAACTGTTTTTTCCCGTAGTTCGAGACATGACTTGTTTTTAAATGTATCGATCCATAAAGTGTGTTTTGTCTGAGGGATGATACCTTATTCTTTTTGCGTATTAAAATGATACCAAAGTATATATTTCTTTATTTCCTTATTTGATATTCATCTTGTATTTATCAGAACATCCGACTTTTTTTCGCACACCATGTTAAAGTAAACAACAATGCGTACAACTGAACTGTCGTCTTTGTCCTTTAAACATTTATTAAACATGACACGTAAATAATTACTATAATTTTTTGGATACCATTTTAAATATTTGCTCAGCCGCATAATTTCTATTTGGCGGCTAACGTATTCCAAGAAACGAAATGCTTATGTTAAAACATTAAAAACCTTCACCTTTGCGGTACTTAATGTCTAGAACAAAAATGCAAATCATTTGGCTCGTACATAAAACAACAGGAAACAAACGAGTAAAATGACTAGCCTGCACACGTTACAAAGATATCGTGTGTCATTTATGTAACAAAACGAACATGCATATGGATCTAATGTTCGCACGTTAGCACACACATGACACATAATGAGGTTCTGAAACACAAAAAATAAATTTAAAGTCATAATCATATACAAATGAACATATAGAAGAAACACGTACATGGATTGATAATCGTTGTTTGTTTAACATTGACCCCAGTATGTGTCCAGTACAATTTAAAGCCCAATTAACACTTTAGTTCAACGAATATTTTGTTAAATATTTCGTAAAATAAAGTTAACCCATAAACATCAATGTTCCTTTAAGCAATTGCCAAAATTTCAACGCTAGATGTGGTCTGGTAACATAGATTTAACAAGATACAAAATGCTCTTTTTATTTTTTGTGGCACAATATAATTCATTTAATTTCACGCAACGATATCTATTCATACGACACACAAACACTATAATGGAACATGAAAATGTATTGCATATATCTAATTTAGATAATTACATTAGATTAGAATTACTTTATTTGCGTTTAGTGTGATTTCAGTGAATGTAATTGTCTGTGATTACCTGTATCTTCATTGAATTAAATTAAGATCAAAAGCTAAGCTGAACTAATTGGGGTATGTATTCAAATACAATTTGCCCTGACATTTCGCGGAATTTAATGCCACTTCTTCTAAATAACGTCGAACTGATCGATACAGATGTTTCATGACTGTATACCGCACGTGGTTATCAATGTCATTAGCCGAAGCATATGAGTTGTATAATATGTTGGTCGTAAAGTGAAACATACGGCACTGCAACAAGTAATACGTCTGCTGTGTTTTTGCGATTTGCTTAGTTCTGACAGAATTGCCTTTTTTTTACTATTTTGAACTTAATGTAATAATTTGAAATGCATTTTATCCTGTTGTTCGAACACTTAACTCACAATTCCTGTCGAAATAAATGGTACACTAAAGACCTCCTTCTGTTAGAGCTACTAACATGTTATATCTGAACAAGATTACGCTTTGTTATTTAACACTCCCACATGTATACTTAGTATACAACTGCTTCGTCAAAACCTGGCCTTAAACGAATCTCATGACACGTTTCACTGAAATTACTTCTATGAGGGTTTTTTGGATATCTTCTTTATATTAATGCGACGTTTTATTTGTGGTTGGGTACAATGCTGGCCATTAGAAAACTATAACTGTGTTTAAACATAATACATGCTATATATCTATAGTTACGGGTCTGTCAACCTTTTTTACATTTAAAAAAAATACAAAGGCAAATGTATGTGTAATACTCAGTTCATTAACGTACGCTTGTTATATTTAGAGTAGCCCAGTTTCTTTTGAACTATGATGTGATCGTTATTAGTTTGGTATTATACAATAATTCTTTGTCAAGGTTGTTAAGGAACAGAGGCGTATTTCATAAGAATGTTTACTCGTAAGTAAATCAGCTTGAGTTAAATATAAATATTCTTTTTATTATTTCTGAAGTTTGACTATTTTGATTGTCCGGATGTTTTGGTACTATGACCTTGAGTTTTTGAACGTTCGATTCAGTAATGTTTCGTGTTTCGAAACATAATACTGACGTTATACTGTTGAAACATAATGAATTTGATGTTTAATGTCGTAATGCATGTATTGGTCTGTATTGAATCGACCATTTGACTTAAATATCCGAGTACATGGCGCTTACAAAACATTGAATCCCGATAATTATTCTTGAGTGCCACTATTCATATGATCCTACATACCTATATTTTAGCATAACCCAATTTCGTGTTTCCCAAGTTATTAATAGTATACAAGTTGCATTACCGAGTACCGATAATCCAATTCATATTTCAACTATTCCT